>JASGXE010005717.1:0-37741 GCA_030068105.1 Sinentomon sp. SZTP_YWyxl | reverse complement strand
AGGGCAGGAGGGTGTAATCGGTTTTGAAAGATTTTGAATTATGTTTCGGTGAAGATCTCCAGGCAGAAGTGTCCTTGAGTGTGGTGGTGCATTGTTATGGTTGCGACAGCAATTGCAGCGAGCAGTTGCTTCCAATGAAATTCATGGTAGAAGTGCACTGGGATGACTAAATCCCTTCGCCTAGGCTGCCCATGGAATGTTCGAGGACTTTTGGTAAGCCCCGTATATGCTTATGCCGATACATAGATCTCATGAGTGTCTTTTAGTTTGACACCATTTTGTTGGTGTCCAGGCCCAGTTGATGTCTGGCAAAATTGGGATCTGAACGGGCACCAAAATTTGTGCAGGGCACAAAATTTTTTATCAGGGCCGCATTACAATTATTGGGGCCTCTCGCTACATCTGGCCCAACTCCTCATATGACCTTAATCCGGCGGGTGTAGGGAATGTAAATAAGCCTCCTGGGACAAGAACTGGAAAGGAATTTAGTCATCTAAATTATCTTTTGAATTGGAGGTCATGTTTAAAGTTAAAAAAGGGGGTGGGGTTAAGTTGTTTCCAAGCAGGGACACAATTGCATGATCGTAGGGAAAGTTTGCAGAAGACAGCTGTTAGCCGTGCAATTATGTCCTCTCTTTGACGGCCAGCATGCGGCACAGGGTGTGCATTTTCTGTAGTCAATATTTAGGTTAGGTTAGGTTAGTTAAGGTAAGGTTAGGTTAGGTTATAGGTTAGTGCTCTCTATGTGTAATGAAATTGAAACCGAACTTTAAACAACCTGGACCTCACTTAACACAGTTTGCAGGAACAAAGAAAAGAAGTAGGAACAAAAAAATAACATTCAAACAATGAAACAAATCAGGATCACAGAAAATGTAAAAAGAAATCCCTTTTTCGATGTCAGGGAAAAGACACATAGAAAGGGCACACATGTTCCCACTAATGTTCCAAAGGTAGACACAATTGCATGGCTCAGAGCCCGGCTTTCTGGAAATGTTTCCCTTTTTATATCGTGTTATTGTGTCCCCCTTGTAAACGACATAACCAAAACAAAAAAAAAATTACGTCTGTTCGATATTATGCACTCATTTCTTTCTGCAGGTTGCATCGTCTCAAATCAACGATGAAACAAAAGCCATGATGGGATTACAAGATCTTGACATTGCCGCAGATTCACCACAGTCCGAACTTCACCACCTGGCCACTCGAGCGTTCGGAATCGGCGTGATTCCAGTCTGGCTCCTGCTTGTGCCGCTGGTCGCACCGGTCGGTCTCCTCGTCGCATTCGTGATCTTCCTGGTCAGCTGGCTGCTCAAGATCGTCCTGTGCGTTGCAGCTGTTCTGCTCGCATGGCTGGTCATCGTTCTTGCCATGTCCGTCGGTCTGCTGGTCCGAATACTCCTTGGCATTCCGCTTCATTGGGTGCTTCTGTGGGTCGCAGTACTGATCTTGGGTTTATACTTCAAGATATTCGTTTTGCTCTCGTTCATTGAGGTGTGGGTTCTCATACTTTGGGTTTTCGTGTCGTTCGGCTGAAATTTACCAAACCTAAATGATCACCAAGAGGTGGAAAGCGTATAGTCAGGGACGTTTGTGATTCAGGTTCGCCATTTCACTGGGGTGTTCTTGGAGACGGTGCAAATCAAACTTGACCCGATTCAATGTGGGAATGAACCCCCATGCACGAGATATGGGTTCCCAAACCACTAAACCAGCAACATTGCAACAAAATACTGTAACACCACAATAAATACTGCAAACTACAACACGACAATTCAGCAAATTGCTGAATATTAGTATTCAGCCATTTTTTAATGTTTTTTTATTTGCATAACTGCAACACCAAAAAACTACAATCATACAATGCTGCAATGCTATACAATTCTTCAATGCCACAACACCACAACACCACATCACCACAATACGAAAATGCTGCAATACAACAACACCACAAAGCCACATAACTCCAAAAGTACAACTCGGCAACACCACATCACTATCATACTGCAACAATACAATACGATGATCCTTCAATGTTACAATTCTACAAGTTCTTCAATACGACAATGCCAAATTGCCACTAACAAAATTTCAATGCTACAATATGTCTAAAACAACACTACAGTACAGAATCTTAACAATACTACGCAATGCTGCATTGCTGCAATACCAATTCTTCAGGCGAAATTTAGAATCAACGGCAACATTCGTCACAAAATACCGTGACATTCGTGTGAGGCGTGAAACTGCTTCAAGCCCTGTTGAATGTGGATAGCCCCGCGTATGCCAAATCTTTGGAAGTTCTCCTATGAATAACCGAACTTTTGGCGGACCAGAACGCTGGTTGAGAACACAATTTTGCGAGAGGGTTCTTCATAAAACGCTTTCAAGTCAAATTCGCATGCTGTAATGAAAAAAGTTTTGTTATGTGGCGAACGGACGCTCCAAAATTCCGAAGCATGCAGCATCGCAGCATCATATGTCCAAAATGCGCCCCTTTGTGAGAAATTTTTGGGGGCCCATAATGGGCCCATCTGTGACACATTTGGGGATCCAAAAATTGCCCTTGTGTGAGAGATTTTGCGCCCCAAAAGGTCTACGTTGAGAGGAGTTTGGGGCCCAAAATGCGCCCATTTGTGAGAAATTTTTGGGGGCCCATAATGGGCCCATCTGTGACACATTTTGGGATCAAAAAATTGCCCTTGTGTGAGAGAGTTTGCGCCCCAAAAGGTCTACTTTGAGAGGAGTTTGGGGCCCAAAATGCGCCCATTTGTGAGAAATTTTTGGGGGCCCATAATGGGCCCATCTGTGACACATTTTGGGATCCAAAAATTGCCCTTGTGTGAGAGATTTTGCGCCCAAAAAGGTCTACTTTGAGAGGAGTTTGGGGGCCAAAATGCGCCCATTTGTGAGAAATTTTTGGGGGCCCATAATGGGCCCATCTGTGACACATTTTGGGATCGAAAAATTGCCCTTGTGTGAGAGATTTTGCGCCCCAAAAGGTCTACTTTGAGAGTAGTTTGGGGCCCAAAATGCGCCCATTTGTGAGACATTTTTGGGGGCCCATAATGGGCCCATCTGTGACACATTTTGGGATCCAAAAATTGCCCTTGTGTGAGAGATTTTGCGCCCCAAAAGGTCTACTTTGAGAGGAGTTTGGGGCCCAAAATGCGCCCATTTGTGAGAAATTTTTGGGGGGCCATAATGGGCCCATCTGTGACACATTTTGGGATCCAAAAATGGCCCTTTTGTGAGAGATTTTGCGCCCCAAAAGGTTTACTTTGAGAGGAGTTCGGGGCCCAAAATGCGCCCATTGGTTGAAATTTTTTGGGGGCCCATAATGGGCCCATCTGTGACACATTTTGGGATCCAAAAATGGCCCTTTTGTGAGAGATTTTGCGCCCCAAAAGGTCTACTTTGAGAGGAGTTTGGGGCCCAAATTGGGCCCATTTGTGAGATATTTTGGGGTCCAAGTTGGCCCATTTGTGAGACATAATGGGAGCTCAAGACAGAAAATTGAGAAAAAGGGACGCATTTTGCTTTTTTTTCGATTTTTGAATTTTCCTTCGAAAACTCACTAAAAATTGAGTTCTGTGCCGACATATTTGCGTCCTGTACCAGTGCCCTCAAATTTGCACATTTGGTGGGATTTGGTGTCCAAATCTCGGTATTGGAGGTCGTAGCACATTTTGTCGTTGCCAGGTTTGATTTGCATGGTGCACGCAAAGAAAACTCCAGTGGGGAATGATCAATAATTTCAGAGTTATCCTCATTTGTCTTTTGCTGATTGTTTGAATTGTTGGAATTGTTTATGATTGTTTGAAATTTCTTGAATTTTCTTAAAATTGTTCAAAATAGTTCAAAATTTTTAATCGCCACAGGTAACAATTTTTAACCGTGTATGTCAAAAATATGATCACAATCTGCAACTCACGGTGTAAAAATAGTTTCAATTATTTTGTGGAAAAAATGACCAGAAGACTAAAAAATCATTTTTTTTAAACTATCATGTTGTGTTTCTATCAAATGTGTATGTTTTATCCGTCAATTAGAAATTCCGTATCCGTTCCAGATGAAGCAGGCTCTTATAAACTGGTTTAGGCGTTCGGAAAGTTTAAATCACTGCCACAGTCTGTGATATTCAAGGTTATTTTTGTCATTGTGGTAAAACGTTTCAATCGCGCATGAGTTACATTTACTCGTAGTGTAACAACTACAGGGATGTGATTTGCGGTTGCTTTTAGTTATTTCTTAAAGGTTAATCAAACCCTGATAATGATAGGCCATGATAATGGGTTGAGCTTTGCGCTACCACTCTGTAAGTGGAACTCACTGTTCACTTCCTTCTTCCCTCGTACCCACCATCACTGAGGCCGGAGAGATCTCCGATGCTTTTTTTAAAACCACCGGTGAAAGTTGCGGATATCCACGTTTTCGGGGGGAAGGGATCGATAATATCCTCAACTATCTCCGGTGGTTTTCAAACAAGCAACAGAGATCTCTCCGGCCTGAGTGGAATGCCCTACCGAGGAATTCTCCCATCATGATATCCGCAACGGTGTCTCGCATTTCTCGCGCCAGCGGACCGTCGTATTCGTAAAACTTGTTTGTTTTATTTTTGCAGCAAATCACTGCAATTGCTCCATTTTATTTTTGATGGCCTTTTTTTGACAACGCTGATAATCTTTTTTTGACAACGCTGTTTGCTGCTGACTTTACATTTTTCATCATGCATCGTTTAGCGCAATCCAACTTTGCTCTACATTGAATGTAATAATAATAATAAAAAAACAATCCGTGGCAATTGAAGATGTAATCCCTGTGGGGAATAGCTGCTACAACACTTGGGTATTCATCCTTCTTACAGGATCGGTGTTGAAATAAACCATTGCCTGAACTTGAACTTGCAATTGATTACAACACGTACAGTGGCGGTAAAATCAAAAAAGTATACATGATGGTTTTTCGATCTTTCAAAGAAAACTGGGAGACTTGTGTTGATTTCAGATTCGAGAAATTGGATTTTGCTGCACGGTAATATGCTTCAAATCATTTCTGGAATACCAATTTTGATGGGATCTAGATTTCCCCGAAAATTCTAGGTGGAAAGGACACCATATGTGGTACAATTAATTTTCTCGCCGCTGTACACCAACTTGAAACTTGAAAATGTTCTTGAAAATGCAGCTCTCCGTTTCCAAATAATTTCCCTGTATTTCATGTGCCTTTATAACGTGTCTGTAAACAAAAATGATGTGAGGAAACTCAGAAAATGTAGAAAAAATCAATCAAATCAATCAAATGATGATAATAAACCCTGCCTAACCCTACTGGTTGGTGTTCGCCTGTTGTTTGTTGCCCACCTAATGTTTGGTACCCGTATACAAGGCCAGAAAAACGTCTCTGAGGTTCGCGTATCCACACATGCAGGGTTTCCCAAAAGTAACTTGACAACTCCAGAGAAGTGCACTGCAGTTCTGAAGCAACTCTGGAAGCTTGGAGTGAAGTTTGTTCCAATTCGAGTGGACAGCACCTGCAGCAGGCAGCCTGCCCAATCTGAACCTGAAATCTGTAGAAATAGCCCAACAAGAGAAGATTGAAATCCAGCAAATGGCAGGGGTTGTCAAGTGACTTTGGGAGACCCTGTATGACTGATGGTTGTAAAATTCAACCATTGTTGTGCCCAGGTTTTCCAACAAGGAGCAGCGCTTGATCTCAGATCAATCGCTGATCCGGGATCAAACATAGGGTTTTAACATCGCTTGATCTTGCATCGGAGTTTGATCCTGCCCTAGGATCGACTGGGGCTTATTGGTTGAACCAGAAACTTACGAGGCGACAACTTTCCACATTTATTTGTGGGTTCTTTAAGAGTTTAAACACTTTTTACACGAATAAACGTCTTCTGTTCTAATGGGATTGAATCGACAAATTTCACAGCTTTTTTGGATATTCAACGGCGAAAGGTATACACAACCATTCTAAATTCTCGGCCATAGGAGATTTTTGTCAGACTTTTGAAGCACGGGGCAACGTTCTTGCCCATCTAGTAAGCGCCGTTATATGCATTCCTTCGTGTAATGTGTTTTGCGGCGCATGTGAAATGGGGAATTACATTGCCCCGTGCTTTCAAAAGCCGGGCCTCACCTATGGCCCGGCTATTCTGAATTGCTCCGTATTTTTCGTGCAACGCATCGAACGTGATATGAGCCGCAGTGATTTGAACTTGTGCAAAGAAGCGAAACAAAATTCTGCAATTTATTCCCGGTTTTCAATATGGATTTTTGTTCGAGGCACTTTTTAAATCATACACTCCAAATCTAGAAGTGGGAAAAAGACGGCCACATAAAATTGGTGCAACTTAAAACAGGAAAGGGAGGAAACTAAAGGTTTCCCTTTGGGACTCGGGTCCGGAGGTTTGGTTCGGACTTCAGGCGGCGGAGGTTGTCACTCGAGTGCTAGGTTCAAGAAGAGAACACACCATGAGGATCTGGTTAACAATGGCACAGCCCTATTAATAGCAAAGCTTAAAGGCTCATTACAATGAAGTGGTTGTCATGAAAAAGGGGCCCTCGCAGGGGTAAAATTTCACAGACACAAACAACGCATGAGACACAATGACAAGATTACATTAGGCACTTAACTTGATTTTCTTAATCCTGGAGTTCTTGGAGCTATTTTTCCGGGGGTCCAGAACACTGGAATGTTCAAATTGGAGTGGCTGTGCAGACGCCCTTGTAATTGAGATGATGATCTGGTGTGGCTGCGGTATCAAGTTTGAATTTTCCAAGGGGGGCACGTCATTGTCAATGACAGGAAGACCAGATCGGCTAATAAGGTTTGGGGATTGAAGCGAGGGCTGGACCAATCCAAAGGTGTCAAACCATTTGAAACCATTTGTTTGTTTGCAAGGGGAGTCGAATCGGAAAAGTGCGCCTAACTTATCGAAGGCGTATGCAATACGTATTTTTATAGACTGTGCCGATTGCAGCGCCGTTTGTTTGCAAGGGGAGTCGAATCGGAAAAGTGCGCCTAACTTATCGAAGGCGTATGCAATACGTATTTTTATAGACTGTGCCGATTGCAGAGCCATTTGTTTGCAAGGGGAGCCGAATCGGAAAAGTGCGCCTAACTTATCGAAGGCGTATGCAATACGTATTTTTATAGACTGTGCCGATTGCAGCGCCGTTTGCTTGCAAGGGGAGTCGAATCGGAAAAGTGCGCCTAACTTATCGAAGGCGTATGCAATGCGTATTTTTATAGACTGCGCCGATTGCAGAGCCGTTTGTTTGCAAGGGGAGCCGAATCGGAAAAGTGCGCCTAACTAATCCAAGGCGTATGCAATACGTATTTTTATAGACTGTGCCGATTGCAGCGCCGTTTGTTTGCAAGGGGAGCCGAATCGGAAAAGTGCGCCTAACTTATCGAAGGCGTATGCAATACGTATTTTTATAGACTGTGCCGATTGCAGCGCCGTTTGTTTGCAAGGGGAGCCGAATCGGAAAAGTGCGCCTAACTAATCTAAGGCGTGTGCAATACGTATTTTTATAGACTGTGCCGATTGCAGCGCCGTTTGTTTGCAAGGGGAGCCGAATCGGAAAAGTGCGCCTAACTTATCGAAGGCGTATGCAATACGTATTTTTATAGACTGTGCCGATTGCAGAGCCGTTTGTTTGCAAGGGGAGCCGAATCGGAAAAGTGCGCCTAACTAATCCAAGGCGTATGCAATACGTATTTTTATAGACTGTGCCGATTGCAGCGCCGTTTGTTTGCAAGGGGAGCCGAATCGGAAAAGTGCGCCTAACTTATCGAAGGCGTATGCAATACGTATTTTTATAGACTGTGCCGATTGCAGAGCCGTTTGTTTGCAAGGGGAGCCGAATCGGAAAAGTGCGCCTAACTAATCCAAGGCGTATGCAATACGTATTTTTATAGACTGTGCCGATTGCAGCGCCGTTTGTTTGCAAGGGGAGCCGAATCGGAAAAGTGCGCCTAACTTATCGAAGGCGTATGCAAAACGTATTTTTATAGACTGTGCCGATTGCAGCGCCGTTTGTTTGCAAGGGGAGTCGAATCGGAAAAGTGCACCTAACTTATCGAAGGCGTATGCAATGCGTATTTTTATAGACTGCGCCGATTGCAGAGCCGTTTGTTTGCAAGGGGAGCCGAATCGGAAAAGTGCGCCTAACTAATCCAAGGCGTATGCAATACGTATTTTTATAGACTGTGCCGATTGCAGCGCCGTTTGTTTGCAAGGGGAGCCGAATCGGAAAAGTGCGCCTAACTTATCGAAGGCGTATGCAATACGTATTTTTATAGACTGTGCCGATTGCAGCGCCGTTTGTTTGCAAGGGGAGTCGAATCGGAAAAGTGCGCCTAACTTATCGAAGGCGTATGCAATACGTATTTTTATAGACTGTGCCGATTGCAGAGCCGTTTGTTTGCAAGGGGAGTCGAATCGAAAAAGTGCGCCTAACTAATCCAAGTCGTATGCAATACGTATTTTTATAGACTGTACCGTTTGCAGCGCCGTTTGTTAGCAAGGGGAGCCGAGTCGAAAAAGTGCGCCTAACTAATCCAAGTCGTATGCAATACGTATTTTTATAGACTGTACCGTTTGCAGCGCCGTTTGTTTGCAAGGGGAGCCGAATCGGAAAAGTGCGCCTAACTTATCGAAGGCGTATGCAATACGTATTTTTATAGACTGTGCCGATTGCAGCGCCGTTTGTTTTCAAGGGGAGCCGAATCGGAAAAGTGCGCCTAACTAATCCAAGTCGTATGCAATACGTATTTTTATAGACTGTACCGTTTGCAGCGCCGTTTGTTTTCAAGGGGAGTCGAATCGAAAAAGTGCGCCTAACTAATCCAAGTCGTATGCAATACGTATTTTTATAGACTGTACCGTTTGCAGCGCCGTTTGTTTGCAAGGGGAGCCGAATCGGAAAAGTGCGCCTAACTAATCCAAGGCGTATGCAATACGTATTTTTATAGACTGTGCCGAGCGCAGCGCCGTTTGTTTGCAAGGGGAGTCGAATCGGAAAAGTGCGCCTAACTTATCGAAGGCGTATGCAATACGTATTTTTATAGACTGTGCCGATTGCAGAGCCGTTTGTTTGCAAGGGGAGTCGAATCGAAAAAGTGCGCCTAACTAATCCAAGTCGTATGCAATACGTATTTTTATAGACTGTACCGTTTGCAGCGCCGTTTGTTAGCAAGGGGAGCCGAATCGAAAAAGTGCGCCTAACTAATCCAAGTCGTATGCAATACGTATTTTTATAGACTGTACCGTTTGCAGCGCCGTTTGTTTGCAAGGGGAGTCGAATCGAAAAAGTGCGCCTAACTAATCCAAGTCGTATGCAATACGTATTTTTATAGACTGTACCGTTTGCAGCGCCGTTTGTTTGCAAGGGGAGTCGAATCGAAAAAGTGCGCCTAACTAATCCAAGTCGTATGCAATACGTATTTTTATAGACTGTACCGTTTGCAGCGCCGTTTATTTGCAAGGGGAGCCGAATCGGAAAAGTGCGCCTAACTTATCGAAGGCGTATGCAATACGTATTTTTATAGACTGTGCCGATTGCAGCGCCGTTTGTTTGCAAGGGGAGTCGAATCGGAAAAGTGCACCTAACTTATCGAAGGCGTATGCAATGCGTATTTTTATAGACTGCGCCGATTGCAGAGCCGTTTGTTTGCCAGGGGAGCCGAATCGGAAAAGTGCGCCTAACTAATCCAAGGCGTATGCAACACATATTTTTATAGACTGTACCGATTGCAGCGCCGTTTGTTTGCAAGGGGAGCCGAATCGGAAAAGTGCGCCTAACTAATCCAAGGCGTATGCAACACATATTTTTATAGACTGTACCGATTGCAGCGCCGTTTGTTTGCAAGGGGAGTCGTATCGGAAAAGTGCGCCAAATTAATCCGAGGCGTTTTCAATATGTGTTTTTATACGGAGCCATTCAGAATACCCGGGCCATAGGAGATTTTTTCAGACTTTTTAATGCACGGGGCAATGTGATTCCCCATTTCTCATGCGCCGCAAAGCACATTACATGAAGGAATGCATTTAACGGCGCTCACTAGATCGGGAATAACATTGCCCCGCGCTTCAGAAGTAGGACAAAAATCTCCTATGGCCCGAGTATTCAGAATGGCTCAGTATAGGCTGGGTCGATTGCAGCGCCGTTTGTTAGCAAGGGAAGTCGCATCGGAAAGTGCGCCTAACCAATATGAGGCGTATGCAATACGTATTTTTATAGACCGTGTCGATTGCAGCGCCGTTTGTTTGCAAGGAAAGTCGCATCGGAAAAGTGCGCCTAACTATTCCGAGACGTATGCAAAGCTTATTTTTATAGACTGTGCAGATTGCAGTGCCGTTTGTTTTCAAGAGCACCGAAAGCAAGGTGACACATTTATGAAATTTCGAACAACGGTGTAATGTAAGAAAAAATTCGGATTATTCGTATCAGCACCAAAACTATGGTGACTACGATCTACGGATGAATTTTATTGTGCACTTCGAGGAGTAGAGTCCCCTTAGAATTTTTTATGGTGACTGCCCGTCCCAACTCACGCCAACAAGGGCGCTTGCAGGCTTCGGACTGCTAGAGGCGTGGTTAGCAGCACCTTTAATTTATATACCGCCGCTCCAGCTAGCGTTCGCATGGCGGTGGATTAGAGCCTTGGGTTAAAGGGAGAGGCTTCCGTTAGGCAACGGCCCGGTCCCTCCCGGTTCAGGCTATCTCAAGTTCGGGTCACGGAAAAATCATCCAAGCTTTGCTTGGGAAAAAATCCCGGCTTTGCCGGTTTTCAAACCTGCCTTCTTGGCAGTCTTCCCCTGCCTTTTCTAGGCATTTTAAAATCTGCTTCCTTGGAGCAGTTTTCCGATGGATAGGGGGAAGTGGACCGAATGTTGTTTGGGCAGAATGAATTTTAGGCCGAATGGACTTTAGCCCGAACGCTATCTAGTCCGAATGGGTTTTGGTACGAATGGCTTTTGGTCCGAATTGAATTTAGATCGAATGAACTTTAGGCCGAACGACGTTTGCTCCGAATGGGTTTTAGTCCGAATTGTTTTCAGTTCGAATGGTTTTTAGTTCGAACGCCTTTAAGTTCGAATGGTTTTTAGTTCGAATGGTTATAAGTTCGAATGCTTTTTAGTCAGAATTGTTTTAGTTCGAATGGTTTTTCGTTCAAATGTTTTTTGGTTCAAATTGCTTTTGGTTCGAATGTATTTTAGCCCGAACGAGTTTTGCACCGAATTGGTTTTGGTTCGAGTAGCGTTTGGATCGAATGTCGTTTGCATCGAATGTGAATAAGAACGAAAAATTTCCGAAAAGTTTGGCTTCTGCGCTGTGGTTGTTATGTTGGTTTAATCCTAAACATCAGCTTTAACATTGCAAATAAAGGGGTCGGGATATTTGTTGGGGATGACATTTAAACGCCAAAAATTGTCTAACTTATCGAAACACAACCTAACCTAACCTAACCTAACCTAGCCTAACCTAACCTAACCTAACCTAACCTAACCTAACCTAACCTAACCTAACCTAACCTAACCTAACCTAACCTAACCTAACCTAACCCGTTCTATGACCTATACCCAGATAAAACAAACAAGAGATGCGGTTGTAAGATGTCGAACTGTTCAGATTCAAAACAAACTATCTCCATCTGCGCAGTCTTGTGCGGAAAAATTCAGAATCTGCCAAAGTTTAACGTCAATAGCCGAGAAGAATGGACAGTGTGTCGAACTGAAGTTTGTTCGAATGCCACTTGGACAGAAACCAAATTACTTCGAATCGTATCTGGATCGAATGTGCATTAGACCGAATGTGCATTAGTTCGAATGGCGATTAGTCCGAATGCGTTTTACTCCGGGTGGTTTTTAGATCGAATGACTATTAGATCGAATGATTTTTAGGTCGAATTGCATTTGGATAGAATCTCGTTTCGTCAGAATGTACTTTACTCCGAACCGCGAGTAGACCGAATGCGGATTGGTCCGAACGGTTTTTAGATCGAATGGTTTTTAGATCGAATGGTTTTTAGATCGAAGTATTTTTAGTTCGAATGCATTTTAGTTCGAATGGTGATTGGATCGAATTTTCGGTCTAAAAACCATTCGATCTAAAGTACATTCTGTCCAGGTGTGTTCCCCTTTTCCGATCCTGTGGCTCCGGTTTCAAGGCCGTCCCGCATGAGCTTCACCCGGCCGCGGCAGCGAACCAGTGCCTTGCTTTCCCAGGCGCCTCTCCGGCACTCGGCTGACAGGAAGGGCCAGCACAGGCGAGTGCCTTCATATACGAAAAAATAGGATATTTCAAATCATAAGCGCCAAAACCAAGCTGACGTTAGTTCAATTGCGAACAACAGATTGCGAGGGAGAATACGGAGAACTGTTAATTTTGCATTGGCTGAGGGTCCAAGAAGAAAACGATCGGGTTTAAGGCGAAAAACTTCCCGAGGTGTATACGACAGTATGGTGGCGCAAAAACCAACCCGTATACTTTGCCTCACTTTACCTGCAGTGTAAGCTCACCGCAACCCGTGTGAGTCTTGTCCGGAGACTGCCGTTGGTGTTTTTACTTGGATATTTTGCTGGCTCACTGTAAGAAAAATAGTGGCAAAAGAAGACTACACTAAAAAGTGGCAGATTGCCACTATTTTAGTGGCAAGAAATGGATTGGACTCCATACCATCCAGTGCATTTCTTTTGCCACTAAAATAGTGGCCTGTGCCACTAGTCTAGTGTAGTCTCATCTTATCACTACTAGTGGCAATCTGCCACTAATTTTTTTCTAGTGTATGCTTTGGCTGATTTTGGACGCAGGACTTGTATTTAAAGTGGAATTCAAATCCAAAGAAATACATGAACAGCTCACCGAAAACTATGGCAAAATGACAGACAATTGACTTTACAATTGCGAAATCCACTAACAAATCCGCGAAAACTGGAAATCATGACGGACACTTTTTCTCGTTAAAACGTGATTTTTTCGCAATTTTTCAAATTTCGTGAAAAAGTGACTTAAAAAGTGGGGAATTTTGCGAGTAAGGGCATAGTTACTTGCAATAATACGCGTCAAACGTGATCTCTCTGTCCCTGTCACAAAATGAATTGTTATTCAAACTGAGCAAATGTTTGTGAGCAGGTATTGCAACGGTAGTTTTCCCGTTGATCACATGTGTCAAGAGAGTTGACGTCCACACATACAGTTCATTTTACACGTGGTCCAGATGTCAACACAATCCGCTGTAAATTTCGTGTAACATGTAATGTAACAGGTGATCAGAAAAACGATAGGCACGATACTCATCGAACCACCAGGTGTGTTGAGCTGGCTCCCCTCGTCGGTGGAACTGAGGCTTGAAGACTCCACCGGCTGAGGAATTGCCAGTACTTGTAGCGCAGCATTAGTGCTTTATGTCTTAACCCCTTCAATACCCTTTCAATACCTTCTTTTCCAAAAATATATTCCTTCACTTTTGTTTGTACTGGCATGAGGAACAACTCCTCAAATTGACTGCATAGGTACCTTTCGAATACACCTTGTGTGACTTTCTCTCCATAAAACATGACAACAATTCAACAGAGAGAAGAGCAGAAATTTTAATTTCTAAGTCATCAAATAAAAAACGAGTATCGCTTTGTTGGAACTTTTTTGATGATGCTCGAGATCGGCATTTTTATCTGGTTGCGAAGGGGTTAACCACGTCAGCACAAAAGCCCTAGAGTGAAAGTCGAGATCCAACCAGCACCAAGGAATGTGTGTGCGGAGGGGGCGCAGCTTAACGAACGTCGAGGCACTTTATGCTATCTCACATCCGATGGGGAACAGTTGGTGATACAGATGGCGACCTCCGAGTTGCTCTTCAAGGTCGTTTTAGGATTCTCCTGCAGGTAGCAGCCACAGCCTGTGGGCGCGCATGAATGGTTGGGAGACGGATTGAATGTGCGAAAGTAGGTACCCGGTAATTCAACCAACTTTGGATGCAGGTGTCACCTCATCTCCTTCGGGTCGGCGGCAATTTTCTTTGCTTTTTATCAGTCACAAACTTCAACTGAATGTTCGAACTCACCAACTTTAGTTGCGCACTGTTACATTCCAACATACGAATAATATCGCACTGTCCACAAATACCGGATGATGCCATATGCAAAAACAATATATCCAACAATGTATGAATAAATTACCCGGTATCACTTACTTTGCACAAGTATCTTGTACAGGCCTTTGCAAAGATTATTTCACAGAAACATATAGGGAGTAAGAGAATGATTTCCACCTGCAAATTAATTTTCACACACGGTTTAAATGGGACAATAAACACACAAAGAATCATTGTGCGGTCAAGCAGTACACTGTTAAAATTGTCCCATCAAAACCAACATGTGCGAAACTTATTTTGCAAATGAAATCATCCATGCACCTTACAGAAAAAATGCTTCACGTACAAAAATCGTGCCAAAAGTCAGATAAAACCATAGCTAATTTCGGTTTTGTAATCTTATCTTATTTAACTATTTACGCACTTTTCATATCAAGATTGCGTTGCTTGATCACACCGCTAACATTGCCGCGAAATAAAAGAAGCGGGACAACCAAGCTTCCGTAATTACCTCAAAAATGCAATACATTCATCGGGGCTTTTTAAGAGGCTTTTGAAGCACTCCGTATGGAGAGAATGGGAGATTATAAGTTCTCTTTATCCCTGTGCCCTTCTGAGCCTTCGTTTTGGTGCTTGCTTTCTGTATTTTATTTTTATTTATTTATTTTATTTATTGAACATTACATCTACAAAATGAGCTGGTAGATGAAGAAAAAAAAAAAAAAAATCATCAATCAATTGTATCAATTGTTGATTCTTTTCTGTGTTGCCTTCGAAATTGAAGTGCAAACGAAAAAAGAAAAATCGAAATTGGGATGTTTAACTATGGCCAGCTCCGGGCTTTTCACCGGAAATCATTACCGTGTCGGTTTTCAATCGATGAATACGATGAATATAAAGGGTGGGCCAGAAAAGCGGCACCGTTGTACAACCCTGAGATAATTAATGGAGCCACTAGCGTAAATTAAATGGCAGAAATGGTGTTGCCTCCGAAACTTTCCTTTACTTGCGTCCTTTTTACACAAAGAAAACGTGTCGTGTTTCATCAACATGTTGTGACATCTGTTTCACAAGTTTTGTTTCAACAATTTTATTGCATATTTTTAGAAGAAGAAAAAAACACTTTCGATTTTTTTCTTCTTCATTTGGTTGGACTACAAAGGAAAAACTTTGGTGCTAAATTTTCGTCAAATACAGGGTGGCCCAGAAAAAACCGGTCAGTCTGATTTTCGAAGTTCGAAAATAGCAATGCGGAATTTCTTCCTGCAATTAATTTGTGATTCCTGGCTTCGCATATTGGGACACGCTTACAGTACCTCCTGAAGATCTCCAATAAGACATCTCCTGAAGACCTGCCTTTGTTGCAAAGAGCGATAGAGCATGCATTTTAACACATTTTCACCGCCCTCGGAGGTGTGTTCTAAATACTGCAGAATGTGAAATCTCGCTGCAGTGAATTTCCGGCTAAAAGATCAATTTTTATCATTAGAGAAGGTTATCACACAAGGTGGACATGGCACATTCCCGTCTATCAAGGTGGGCTTTGTGCTGACATTCTAACAGTCTTTTTCAATTCATCATAAAGGTCTGCAATTGTGTTTTGTGTTGAAATTTGCCGATGTGTGGGAGGAAAGCCGACGTTTTGGCAGTCAGTCAATGCAAGTCTGATTTAAACTAAGACATTTTGCCAATCAGGAATCTTCAGATGACTGGAAATGGCAGTCTTCACAAATTACACCATGTTATGAATTCCACATGGCGGTTTCAGATCTGTGAAAAGTGAGTCTGACCGGGTTTTATTGGGCCACCCTGTATATCATTGACTACCGAAACTGCATTTAAATTGCATGTGTGGTTCCATTAATTTTCCCGGCACTGTACAAACATGTTTTGCATGAGCCCCGTTCGGTTTTGGGGTGCCAGGGCACCGCTGAGAAGGTGCTGGGAAAGGCCGCCGCCGGCAGTAGGCAGCAGATTATCCTGGTGAACAATGGGAGACACGGTCGAGCTGGTCGTCCTGAACAGCTGCAATGGCATCTCGCTGCTGTATTCGCCTGCGAATTCTTGCTCAAAACAGATCCAGTCTCTCGTCACGCTTTGATCATTTGGACAGCGTCCTTTGTTAACACCATGTTTACACCTCTCCTGTAAACATTCCTGACATCTCCAACTGACGCAGTGTGGCAAACGTGTTGTCCAGACTCACAGTATGACACCTATAGCCGAATAGCGTATTTTGTTTAATTTTGATTAATTTTAGTTTTTAATCTTAATCTTAGTTTTTAATTTTAATTTTTTAATTTTAGTTTCTGATTATTCACTTATTGGCGAGGGCTGGCTAGTGTTGTTGGGAGTCGGGCTTTAACCATCCTCAAATTACAATCTCATATGTATATTCCATTTCACTTCAAGTCTTAAATTCGTCAAAACCTACATCGGAGAAACTCAGGTCGTTTAAGCCCTTGTCAAAAGTGGTCGAAGAAATCCTGAATTCTCACTCCGTGTTACAACATGTCAGGACATGTTGGACATGTCAGGCTAACAATGTTGCACAAATCTGAAAACCCCCAAAGATCACACCTTGTCGTGCAAACTCAGCATCTCTCACATTTTTCACGATCTCCAAGATGAAAAACGGTCCTGATTCCAAATTGTCAAGGCTGGAAGAGGCCTGGAAGTGCCCCCGTTCATTTATGTCAGTCTCTCAATGAGTCAGGTAAGGTCATTTTTTCGAGTACGCGTCTCTTCATCTTTTCGAGTCTTTTTCGAGTATAGTAGCGGCGGAATCAGATTACTTATACATGTAAAAATTGCCATTCCTGAGATTTTGGCAAAAACTACAGCACAGAAATCAAGGATCCTATTTTTTTTATCGCGGCCAAAATCCGACCCCTGTAGAAAGCTTTATTGCAATTTGGCGCTTTTATTTCAACCATATGCATAAGAGTAAATTGAAAGAAAAAAAAGTTTCGGAGGCAACAGTTAAATGGGAAAAACACATGCAGGTATGATAAGTCTTTTTCCGCCGCTACTATACACTCCGAGAATCTTTTCGATTACACGCCAAAGATTACCGGACATTGCGCAGTTCATTACTAACTCAGGCTCCAATTAGAATGTGTGGCACCACGCTCCGCAAAACAACACGATACTGGTGAATTTGCATCATGCACCATTGAAATTAGAGGGCCTCTGGTATGGGCATACCTTTATAATTTCACCTATGTACTAGGAATTTTGGCTAACACTGTATGTATTGATAGGCCTTGCAAACATACGTGGAGTAGGCTGAGCATTTGCGCCGAACATGTGTGTGTTTTCACACCAACAAGGAAAAGTTACTGGGGAACGCTCATGACATTCCGAATGGCATTGCATGACACACTTGAATAAGAACTGAAACATCCATAATCTCTGCATGCAAACGAAAAAAGGCTCCGGGAAGTGGCGAAACGGCTGTTGCTCGTGGTGGAATTTGAACCACTGAAATGGAGTATTGCTTTTCTATGGAGCATGCCAGGTTGGACAGAAGCAAGCATGACGGAATGGCATAGCGAAGCAGAATCAAAAACAAATGTACAGTGGCGAGAAAATTACTTGTAATTTTAATTTAATTTTTACAATACTGCCCCAAAGAACTTTGGGGGCAGGGAGCACACGCTCCAAAGTACCTAACACATCCGTTTAAAACAACATCGTCAAACAGAGTAAAAAAATAAAAAAAAAAAATAGTCACCAAGTAAAAACAAATGGCAACTGTTTAATAATGCGTGAAACGCATGAGAAAAAGCTCCTGTTTCAGTGATGCACGGAATTTAAATGGGGGGAGAGAAGTCCAAGATGTCTGTTTTTGGAGGAAGTGCCTCGGAGTGCTTTGGAAACAACCGAGATGGGGCGTCAAGGGAATTCCATTCTCTTATTGTTTTTGGAAAAAATGAATTCAGAAGAAAATTGTGCCTAGGTGTTGGATATGAAAAGCAAAACCCGTGGTCGGAACGGCGTTGAACAGACTTTAGGCAATAGCAGAAAGGAAGCGAAACAGGGCATTTTTGGCAAACAAGATCAGAAAAAATTTTGAGCCGACGGTTACGTCGTCTATCACGAAGGGGTTCAAGTTGTAGGTCTGATAGGATAGCTGACACAGAAGCACAGCGACGGAAGTTTCCGGAGATAACTCTGGCAGCACGTCTCTGGGTATTCTCTAAAAGATGAATCTCGGAAGCAAGCATCGGGTCCCATGCTGCGCACGCGTATTCCAGCACTGGTAGTACAAAGGACACATAGGCCTTTCTTCTCGCTGCAGGAGTCGAATACTTAAGATTCCTTTGGATGAAGCCGACAAGTCGACTCGCTCTTGAGGCAGTCGACCGAATATGGTCGCCCCAACTGAGGTCAGCTCTAAGGATTACTCCTAAGTATTTATAGGCGGGAACGTTTTCTAATGGAGTCCCAGATAGGCAATATCAGGGAATCAAGTTCGGGGGAGGGTTAACGCCTCGGGAAAAGCACATTGTTTTGCATTTATTAGGATTCAGTCTCATTCCCCAGGTATCGCACCACTCAGAAATGTGGCAAAGATCATCAGAAAGTGTTTGGATATCAGCAGGTTTATTGATAGCTCTGTAAACGATGATATTGAATTGAATTGAATTGAATCGTTTATTTTTGGGGTTGCCCCCTTATCAACGTTTTACAATTATTACAACAATCAGAGATAAAGGCAAAATTATATCCGAAACACAAACAAAAATACGTAGGTATGCAATCGCTAAGTATTTAGCAGCAGAAACCATGAAAATAGCATAAAACCTGACATTGATTCAAGAGAAATAATCAGATAGACGTTGTTGAAAAATAGGAATGCTTAAAGGGAGATTGAAGGTGGATGCCGGCAATTGATTCCACTCAGCTATAGTTCTAGGAAGAAAAAAAATTTCCCAACGTCCTTTTCGATATTTAGCAACCTGATTTTATAATTATGGTCACGGCGAGAATAATAATGTGGCTGCTTCACATGGACCAACAACTCACCCCATCCACCAACATTGGATACTATCAAAAATAGTGCAAGCAACCTGGCCACTTTCCTGCGATTTGCCAAGGATGACCAACCAAGAGAGATCATCATTTGAGTGACACTACTCGTGCGCCCGTAATCCCCCATAACAAACCTCGCAGCACGGCGCTGGACTGCCTCCAAGATGTGACAGTTTGTTGAGAGGAATGGATCCCATGCAGGGGATGCGTATTCCATTATTGGCAGAACGAGACTTTTGTAAGCAAGATCTCGGATTTTACGTGGGCATTTCTTGAAGTTCCGTTTTATAAAATAAAGAGCAGAATTTGCCTTTGCTGCAATACGAGTCAGATGAGACTGCCATTTAAGCTTGCTGTCAAGAATAACACCAAGATAGGTTATCTCAGAGCGTTTAGTCAGTGGGAGGCCACACAGGGAATATGGATAACTCAACTGGGATCGTTTTGTAGCAAAGGTAATAGAATTGCATTTCCCTACACTAACTTCCATGTTTGAATTGGTACACCATGTGGCGAACACATTAAGGTCCGCCTGCAAAGCCAAACAATCTGAAATGCTATCAACCTTAACATACATTAAACAATCATCCGCGAAAAACCGAACTTTACATTTCACAAGGCTAGACAAATCGTTGATGTAGAGAACGAACAAAAGGGGCCCGAGAATGCTTCCTTGCGGGACACCTGAAGTCACCGGGATAGCAGTTGACACATGCCCATCGATCCTGACGGATTGAACCCTATTTGTAAGGTATCCCCGAATCCAGGTTACAATTTTCGGATCAAGTTGCAGATTGGCCAATTTGTGGACAAGCAAATTGTGATCAACTTTATCAAAGGCTTTTGCCAGGTCAATAGCTACCGCATCAACTTGGGATCCCGAATCCAGCACAAAGGAAACTTCTTGCACGAAAGCTGCAAGCTGGGTCGTAAACGAATAGCCAGGCCTAAACCCATGTTGAGCAGGAGAAAGCACTTTATTGCGTTCAAGAAATTCCCGAATATGTGCCGCTATAAGAAATGCAAGAATTTTAGAACATGTGCTCTGGAGACTGATAGGACGATAATTTGACGGGTCTGATTTTTTACCCTTTTTAAAGACGGGAACTATAAGGGACCGCTTCCAAGCCGTTGGAATATCACCTACGTCCAAACACGCGCGAAAAATCATCAACAGAAATTTGCTGAACACAGATGGCAATAGCTTCAATAATCGGGCTGTGATAAAATCCTCCCCTTCAGAAATTTTAGATTTCATCTTGTGAATGCGATTTATGATAGCAGTTTCAGAAATGATAGATGAAGATTCAAAACAGGGATTACAATCAATAACAAACGAAGGTATACAAAACGAAGACTTATTAAACACTTTAGCAAATGTCGAATTGAGAAGATTTGCTTTACCAGCCGCATCAGCTACTAATGAGGGAGGATCATCGTTATTATCAAACTAGTGGGGCTTCGCCCCACTGCGGCCTTCGGCCGCAACCGTGTTTTGGCGCTGCGTGTCCAGTTGGGACCTCCAGCCGCTGGCTGGAAGCTGCGCTTTTGTCACCTGCTTGCGTCGAGTTCGGTGTTCAGTTGTTTGATTGAAACAATTCACCAAGATCTTGCACAGCAAAAACACAATGCGCTCAACGTTCCAACGAAGTCCAGTTTCAAGCGAGAACACGAAGACGCCTTCGTGTTCTCGCTTGAAACTGGAATTCGTGCGCGTTGGTTCAAATCAGAAAGAAAGCAAAGGAACGCATCATAACCTCCAGGTCGCCGATTCGCAACCATGCATCACCTGGCTGCATGATTTTCAAGGGTTTGCAAAAAACATTGATCGGACACCCGCCTACGCACAGCGAAAAAAGACCTGCGCACACCCGCACACCGCCAAAAAGAGTCTGAAAGAGTCACAAAGATCCACGCTCACCCAAGAAGAGCAAAGATCCCCGGACGCGTTTTCACAAACCCTGCCGTGACTTTAGATAGCAGAAAGCGTTTTGAGCAAAAATGCTCGCTCAGGGCCCCTCATTCGCAAGAAAAAATTTTGTTTTTTTTCTTACCTAAAGCTATCTGAACCTGACCTAACCCTGTCGCTTTCGGAAAAATCAATGGTCGTTGGGGACCTCGGCTTGCCATCGAAAGGCGCGGCAGGGTTTGTGGGTCTCTCCCGATTTTGCGCGTATCGAAAAAGTGAAAAATTAAGCTAATCTAGCCAAACCTAACCTGTCTAACTTACCTAACCTACCCTAACCAAACCTAACCTGACCCAACCTAATCTTTTTCCATTGTTTCCAGCGTTTTTCCCCGTTTTTGGAGGGTCGGGACTTAAACACGGAGTTTGATGGAAAAGGGCCCAAACGCGTACTCATTTCTTAAAAAAGCCCCCCGGACGCGATTTTGCAAACCCTGCCGCGACTTTCGATGGCAGAGAGCGTTTTGTGTAAGAATGCTCGATTGTGGCCCTTCACTCGAAAGAAAAAAAGTATATTGTTATTTTCTTACCTAAACCTATCTGAACCTGACCTAACCCTGTCCCCTGTCGGAAAAATCAATGCTCGCTTGGGGCCCCGGCCTGCCATCTATAGTAGCGGCAGGGTTTGTAAATTGGCCCCCCGGACAGCGTAACCTAATTGACCTAACCCCTCCAACCTTACCAAACAGGTTTGTTTGGTTTGGTGTTGTAGGCGTCCGTAAATTTGTGTGGTGTAGGTCTTTTTTGACTGCGTGTTGTGCATTGGTCTTTTCTGGTTGTGCGTCGGTCTTTTCAGTCGTGCGTGGTTGTCCGTTTTTTCACGTGCAGACAACAAACCTTTTTGAAGAAAGCCGAAGAAGGAAAAGCCGCCCTTTGCTAACCGAGCCCAACCTCCCTAACCCAATCTTCTTTGGCAATGTGCGGATAGGTTAGGTGAGGTTTGGTTAGCTTTAATTGCGAATAAGGAATAGCACACGTCCACGAAATTGCCGAATCCACATAGACAGGTCTTTGGAACTGTAACCCCAAATGGACAGGAATCAGGATGGGTTGATGCCGCTGTTGGCGGTTGGACTGAAAAGGTTGGGAACCTGCTCTGGCTGAATTTTTCGTCAAATCAATGACAGCAACACAAATGTCGATTCGATGGGCTCCAGATCTTTACCGCGAAAATCCGAACAATGTGACAATGGTGCAAATAATTTTCTCGCCACTGCACGCGGCCGGGAGAGGACAGGGGGTGACCTGCGAGAACGGTGAAATTTGGAGACAGCACAATCGGAGCCAAGCATTACTTTTTCGATGATTCATTATTTTTTTTCATTGAGTTTGAGAATGAAAGGACTCCATACACGACAAATACAAATGAGGGGGAGGGCAAATCTGCTTAAAACGGTCTTCTTTGCTTTGAGGTAAAAACGCATGAATATCTGATAACCGAACAACCCCCCGGGGGCGAATTTAAGAAATGAGTACGCGTTTGGGCCTTCCCGATTTTGCGCGGACCAAAAAAAGTGAAAAATAAAGCTACTCTAACCAAACCTAACCTGTCCAACTTACCTAACCTACACAAACCACACCCAACCTGACCTAACCTTTTTCCATTGTTTCTACTGTTTTTCCCGTTTTTGGAGTGTCGGGACTTTGACACGGAGTTTGATGGAAAAGGGCCCAAACGCGTACTCATTTCTTAAATAAGCCCCCCGGGGGGGGGGGTTGTGAGATATTCATACGTTTTTACATTTCGAGGTAGCGACCCCCGAAATGTGCCTGCCCCACCCAATGCTTCGGATGCATTCTTTGCTTCTTTCGGATGCAACCGATGTTTCTGATTCCTCCGAAGTTCACCGCCGATTCTTCTGATGCCAGTTTGGCCAGACGATTGGCCGCTTCGGACGCATTGGAAGCGTCAGATCGGATGCGTCAGATACGTGGGATGCATCTGAAGTGTCAGTTCACCGAATTCGCGGAGAGCATGGCCGCGCGAAACTCATCCTGTGAATGGAGAGGAATTCGGCGTGGAGGATGGGGTTTTCAGAAGTGGCGTGGCAATGGCATTCTCTTTCGTCGCTTCATGCTGAAAAAGACACTTTGGTTTTGAGCGCACGAATGGACTCGCGCGTGAATTTCGCGTCGTGTGGACCCAGCTTTCTTCAACCGTGCGAGGTGCCCCAAACTCCTTTTGATTTGTTTTGATTCTTTGAGCAATGATCGGTTTTGCATTCGGCCAGAAGCGATCAGACACACAGCATTGTTGCGGAGTGAGGGGCGGCAAGACCGAGGTAGTTTATGTAGAACAGCCTTCCCTTTTTCCTTTTCCCTTCAAAAACCCCGGAACGCAGCAGGCGGGAGAGGCAGGAGAGGAAAGAGGAAAAAATGAATTGTTTCAGACGAAGACAAACTCCGGCGTGTTTGTCCTTTCCTTCTGTCGCCAAGGTCAGCACAACTGCTCCGATTTTTTTCAAATTCGGATGAATCGGACGCAATGACTGACAAAGCATTGTTGGGAGGTGAGGGGCGGCAAGTTCACCACAAAGGCTGTTTCGACTGCGCTTCGAGTTGATCTGTCGAAATGTGTGTGTTGTTGTTGTTGGCCGAACGAAAACAAACCAAAAAATGATGAATAGTCGGGCGGAGGGAGGTGATCACGAACCAAATTATCATCTTTCATATGTAGGAGACAATGATGGGACAGCATTCCCATTGGATTTAATATTCTTATTAAATTTCCAAAACTTCTTGGAATTGACTTTACCTCCATCATGAAAGGAGCTGAGGAAGCTTTCTATCGCTGAATGTTTTTGGGAAACATAGTCACGAAATGCTGCTTTGTAGTCAGTAGCACACTGGTCTGAACGACCCCTTCGGCGAAAGAGCTTTCTCAGTTTCTTTTTTGAATGACGGAGATCTTTTGTAAACCAGGGAGGTTTTACAGCCGAGAATATCTGCTTTTTTGGGACATATAGCTACATGGATTCCCTAACAATATTTGAAAAGACAACCCATAATTTATCAACATCATTAGAATTTGGATGCACATTTGTGCGAAAAACGTCATATTTTGATAGAAGAAAATTAGACATAGCTATCAGGTCAGCTTGATCATACAGCCAAACAGTTTTACTTGTGCGTTCAACTTTGGGCTTAGAAAAGTTTAACTCCATCAAAACCAGCTTGTGATCTGAGATATCATCGGCGAATAGGCGAATGCAAGATCCCAGACCATCAGTTACATCATTCACGTAAATTAAGAAAAGAATCGGACCAAGTACGCTACCCTGTGGGACTCCTGAAGGGGCAGGGCGAGGTGTAGAGAGTAATCCATTTACGGACACTTGCTGTGTGCGGAGAGAAAGGAATGATGAAACCAGTTGAACAGTTACAGCTGGGAAATTAAGAGAAATAAGTTTGTTTATCAATTTGTCGTGTGGCACAAGGTCAAAGGCCTTAGAGAAATCAAGAAATATCGCATGCACTGGGTAACCCGCATCTAGGGATCTGGAAACATCGTCGACCAGATAAATAAGCTGCAATTCGCAGGACATGTTTTTCCGAAAACCAAACTGATTTGTGTGCAAGATGTTGTTCTCAGCAATATGACTTAAAAGGTGGCTAACAAGTACTTTCTCAAATAGTTTTGATGCAATACAGGTCAACGAAATTGGGCGATAACTAGATGGCAAATCATTAGGCATGCCCTTTTTTGGTATTGGAATGACAATGGCCTTTTTCCAGTCACAGGGGAAGTACCTCTCTACAGATATTAGCCGGAATAGGTGAGTGAACACGGAGGCCAACGAGGGTAAGCTCTTTCAGTATCTTTGCCGGAATACCGTCAGGCCCAGCTCCCTTTTTAGGGGAAAGCGATTGAAGAAGCTTAAGAACACCTGCATAGGATATCAGTAAACGGTCAGGTTGGCCAGGTGGATCAGAACGAATACTTGTTACAACTTCAGAAGTCGGAGGTTGGGATGAAGGAGAGAAAACACTACAGAAAAAACTATTGAGCATTTCTGATAATTCAAGGGGGTCGGAAACATTATCGCCTGAGTCATTTCTCAACATTTTCAGGTGGGTATTGTCATTTTTGAGGGATTTGATGTACCTCAAACAGTGTTGGCTGGACAGAGCGGTGTCAATGAAACTACTAAAAAGTTGAGAATTAAGCTGTGCGCAATCTCTGCCCAGAAGCTCATAGGATAAAATGTCATCATGCTTGCCGGACTTTTTGGCACGGGCATGCGCCAGTCGCTTTTTGGCGAAAAGTTTCTTTAGCTTGCAATTTACCAGGGGAACTTGGCCTTGTGTGTAACTTTCCGAGGTGGTATCAGACTCAGAATTGAAAGAAGCGTATTTTTAATGACGAACCACAGGCCTTCGGCATTTAGAGAGCCTGAGAACGGATAAGAGAAAAACGGGTTAGATTTCAAAACTTGGTTCAATTTAGTCCAGTTGACCAAGCGAAAATTTCGAATAATTGGGCCCGTCTGTTTGGGAAGCTGATCCCCTCTCTCATTGTCCTGCCATTGCAACACAACAGCGTCATGGTCAGAAATACCTGGAACAACAGAAACAGAAAAGCAAGGAGAGTCAAAATTGCACAGAGCAACATCTAGAAGAGAGGAACAGCGTTCCGTGGATCTGGTGGGGAGGTGAACAAGTTGGTTCAATGAGAATGTCAGAACAAGTTCCTCAAAGAATTTGTCATGGACGAATATTGAGCCGGAGGAATTACGGTTTTAAGAGGTCGATCCATAGGGCAAAGTACTCCTTGGGCATTTGGTGCGTTAAAATCACCACAAATCATGACTTTTTCGTTGGCAGCTACTCGGGCACAAAGAGAGTCATACAAATCATCGAAAATTTGGCAGCTTCGAGGGAGACCAGGAGGCAGATAAACTGCAGCAAGTGACAAGGTAAAATAACTACAGATCCTAATAGAACACCAAACGATCTCGAGGTCGCTAGAGACAGCTATACGATTTTCGACCAAAGAACTGTCTAAGGAAGAATGGATGGCGAGAATAACACCCCCACCACGTGAATTGGATGGGCGATCCTTCCTATATATTTTTTAATATATTTTTGTACCACAAGTGCACGCCATATTTTTCGATCTTTCAGAGAAAACTGCAAGATTGTGATGATTTCAGATCAAGAAATGGGATTTTGTTGCATGGAAAGATGCGTCAAATCAATGATGAGAAACTGATTCGATGGGTTCAAGGGTTTACCTGAAAATCCTGGAGAAAGACAATGCCATGTGTGGTACAATTAATTTTCCCCCCACTGTACACAGGGGAAAACATTAATGTACCCACATTCACGGTTTTCCATTCAACTGTTGTCCCCGTTATCCAAGCCGAAATAAAAGTGCAACATTATACAACAAAGGTTGAAAGTGAGAAACTTTCATTTCTATTGCAAAGTTGAGTTTTTTCAAAGGTGCATTTTGTTGTCCAGTTTGATCGCGTGTGTTGCTGGCCAAATTGCTCCCGCAGTGGTGACATTTCCCCCTCAGTATGTATAGCGGCGGCGGAATTAATGTACTCATACTTGTAAGAAATTGCAACCGTTCGGATTTTGGCAAAAATTCCATGCTGCAGAAATTATAGATGCTCTTTTGCAACCGAGGTCAAAATATGACACCTCTAGAACGTTTTGTTGAAATCTGGTGCTTTAATTTTCTACCGTCTGCTTAAGAAAAAAAGAAAGAAAAAAAAATGTTTCGGAGGCCACAGTTAAATGGGAAAAACACATGTATGGGTACATTAATTCCGCCGCCACTCAGGCATTGCTGCATTTCTGTGGACGCAGGGCGGCGGAATTTTTAGCAAACTGTGTCGCTAAAATCGCAAAGTGGAGCAGCATTGGGTTGCATTGGTGTTCTCTTTCCCAGTGGGTATGGTTCATAGAGAGATTAGATGCTGCGGCAACAGTTGCTTCCGAGCAAGTCTCAACAGATGCAGGAGCAGTTTAATGAGAGGTCAAAGGTTGCTTTTGAACCGGGAACGGCAGCAGGAATGGGCATGAATCTGGAAACGGAAGGAAAGTTAAGCGCGCATTTTTGGATAGCTTCCGCACTGGGAAAACGTTGGCATACGGGAAGAGAGCAATCCCTGAAACCCCATTGTGCCGAACATTCCAGTCATTCACTGAAGATCCCCTGCTATTATGAACATTCCAGTCATTTACCAAATGTCCTCCGCTGTCCGGAACATTGCAGTAATTTACCAAAGATCTCCTGCTGCAAGGAATATTGCGGTCATTTCCTAAAGAACCCCTGCCTTAAGGAACATTCCAGTCATTTACCAAAGATCCCCTGATGCAAGGAACATTCCAGTTATTTATCAAAGATCCCCTGCTGTAATGAGCATTCCAGTCATTTACCAAAGATCCCCTGCTGTAAGGAACATTCCAGTTATTTACCAAAGATCCCCTGCTGTAAGGAATATTGCGGTCATTTCCTAAGGAACCCCTGCCATAAGGAACTTTCCAGTCAAAAGATCCTCCATTGTGCGCTGTGTCACTCATTTACAAAAGATCCCTGCTGTAAGGAACATCCCATAACAGTTATTTACCAAAGATCGCCTGCGTAAGGAACATTCGTCATTTACCAAAGATTCTCTGCTGTAAGGAATATGCATTTATTTGCCAAATATCCCTTGTTGTAAGCAAGATTTCAGCCATTTACCAATGATTCTCCATTGTGCGCGCTATGTCCTGTGATGCATTTACCAAAGATATTGAACGAATCTCGATTGCTAGGTTTGACACTGAATTTCTCTCGAAGGCAAAATTCGAGGTATCAGAATCAGCCCAATCCGAAACAATTCATTATTTTCGAAGCTTGGCGTGTGCATTGTTCAACCAACAGAGTGATGTGAGCAATTGACGTTCGGGAACACTTGTGGGCCAGCATCGGAAGCCTGCTGCAGATGGGCTGTTCGTGGGCTGCTGAAAAATCCTGAACACCTGTATCGATGCCTATATTGGCAGTGGCATTGAATACTGAAGCTTGAGCGGTAAACGCTTTGATATTCTAGCTGAACACCTGTGGCACTGAAATTCTACAGGTGTTTATGGTGGTTCGAAGCGTGTTTCAAAGGCAGCTCTGTAGGCTCTGCTTGGTAAGCCTGTTTCGGTAATCTAAATCCGCTATTGACACGGGTTTCTACAGTTTTTTGTCTTTCTCATCGCTGGGCATGCCGATGCCCCGTTTTGTTGGTGCAAAAGGTCGATTTTAGAGATCAGCTGACATGAAGACCCACTTTCTGCTCCTTGTGGCTCTCGCCGTTATCTTGTCATCGGCTACGTCTTTGGTAAGTTTAGAACACAACAATGATAGCTCCACAAGAGCGAAAGGATTATAGGCTGTGAAAAATTTTGACTTCCAAACGAACGCAACTAACTTCACGGAAAGATGTTGATAGAACTTGTGTATGCTATTCCGAGAGAGATTTCGAGCGGTGAAAGCACTTTGCAGCCTTGACTCACGAAATATGAGAAAAACCAGACATTGAGCAAAATGGAATCGGTGCAAATGCATCAAAGTATAGTTTCCAGATGGCTTCAAAATCAAAAGAATGTCCACGCAGAAATGAAAAATGGTCCTTTTACACCCAAATTTGGCGTGGCTTCCTAGAAAGGAAACAAAAATAAGGAATGGCAAACAATTCGGTGATTTCTGGCCTGGAAGTTGGTCAGGGCTAGAGCAACTTGAACGACCCTCGTATGCCATTTGAAAACAATTCCATAACTCCATAAGCGCTGAAAGACTGGGTTGTGAGGCATTTTGATTTCATGCCATTTGAACAAAACTCCGTAACTCCACAAGCAAAAAAGATAACATGCATATGAGGGATTTTGATTTCATGTCTCCCGAACTCCATAACTCCATAAAAGTCAAAATATTAGTTTACTGGACATGTTGGTTTTATCAACCGAACCCAAGAGTTGCTCACGATGGCTTTCACGGGAAATTGTGGCCGCACCTAGAAAATAATGATCACGGATCTCGCTACTACGCTAGTTTTAAAGGCGGGTTTTTGAGTCACAACCAGAAAAAGTCAACCCGTCTGGATCGGCCGGTTTCCACATAGTTGATTGGGTTTGAATGGTATTCCATCCACACTCAAAACTATTGGGTTTGAATGGTATTCCATCCACACTCAAAACACGAAGTCAGTTTGGAACACTATGTTTTAACATGGGCTTAGATAGGAAGTGTTCTTTTAAGAACATTGGAACACTAAGTGCGTTCTTGGAACACACTGAGTGTTCCAAATATGTGACATTCCTGTCACAGATTTGGAACACATGAACGAGTTGGAACGCCATAAGTGTTCCATTGGAACACAGAATGTGTTCCAATAACTGACCAAGTGTTCTTAAAAGAAAACTTCCTATACACTCTAAACACGAAGTTCAGCTTGGAACACCATATTTTAACATGGGCTTAGATGGGAGGTGTTCTTTTAGGAACACACGTTTTGTTTTTGGAACACTATAAGTGTTCCATTTGGAACACTTATGGTGTTTCGAAACACCTAGTGTGTTCCAAATCTGTGACATTGCTGTCACAGATTTGGAACACATTAGGTGTTTCGGAACACCATGAGTGTTCTGTAAGTGTTCCAAATGGAACACTTACCGTAAGTGTTCCAAATGGAACACTTATAGTGTTCCAAAAACAAACGTGTGTTCCTAAAAGAACACCTCCCATCTAAGCCCATATTAAAATATGGTGTTCCAAGCTGAACTTCGTGTTTAGAGTGTATCTAAGCCCATATTAAAAATAGTGTTCCAAACTGAACTTCGTGTTTAGAGTGATGATAAAACCTGGACCCGCAAAACAGGGAAAGACACTTCGAACAAAAACATAGTATGGGTTTCATGAAACGTTTCAGGTTTCCTTGGGCCATTAACGGGTATGTGCAATTTTTTTGTACGATTATTGTTCCGAGACACCGGAGCACATGGAATCCCGGAACAATAACTGTGCTGTTGCAGAAATCCAGAGTAGGTTTGCCTCGGTTGGGTCAGTGCGGCAGGCAAAGGGGTCAGGTTGGGAAAGGGACGTTTGTTTTTTACATTTTGTTTTCTGCCGAGTCAGGTTTTTACCGCGGATTGCAAAACATTGTGAAATTCAGGTCCATCCGGAGCTGCCATGTCCGCAATTCCAAGTTACCATTTCCAAAATTTTTCGCGATCTTTTAGGAATGGTCAATTGTCCCCTTCTGGCGACAAATGTGGGGGTAAAGGGCTCGATTTGACGTAACGGGATGCCCCAACAGGCCAACAGCCAAATTTCGTTCAACTTCGCCGGGTAGATCGGATGTAATCGTGTAGCAAAAACCGGGATTCACTTTTAAGTAATCTATCAAGTGCGACAAATCGAGTAATTCATCTTCTAATACCTACACCCAGTAAAAGATCTGTAAAATATCTGCAAAAACACTTATAATAAATCTAGCGGCACGTATAACATTGTATAGGATAAATCAAAAATTGGTGTCCATATGTAGGGCTATAATCTATTGCGATAAATCCGGTACATCTATTGCGATAAATCGCACTAGATCATCTACTACCGTACTAAACTATCTACTACCTACTACTATCTATCTATTACTATCTACTCCTATCTTATTTTTCCTTTCTGCTGTCTACTACCTGCTGAAACACATATAGGATACATCTGTAAAACATCTGTAAACATCTATGGACACGCATAATGTGCAGGACAACTAATAAATTGGTGCCCGTGGGGCTCTAATCTAGTACGATTAATCCGGTAATGCATCTACTAAAAGACCTGGTTCTACAAAAAAACATCTGGAAACATCTGTAAAATATCTGAAAACATTTGGAAGAAATTATGTACATCTAGCGGCACGTATATTCGTAATGTACAGGATAACTCAAAACTTGGTGCCCATGGGGCTACAAGACCGATAAATCCGGTGATGCATCCACTAATACACCGAGTATAACATCTCTAAAACATCTGTAAAACATGTGCAAAACATCTGTAATGCATGTGTAACACATCTAGCAGCACGTCTAGTGTACAGTACGTTGCAAAAAACCTGTTATGTGTACAGGGGGAATGGGAGATGATGATTTCCATTTGCAAAATACTTGTTACACATATGGACACAGACGTGTGTTACAAGTGTTTTGCAAAAGGAAATCACCTTGTTCCATTACGTCTCCATATGTGTAACGAATATTTCGCAAATGGAAATCATCATCTCCCATTCCCCCTGTATATGTAACATGTTTTTTGCAACGTATTGAACCAACTATGGACTATGGGTTTTATTTTTGATACTGTGGCGGTACATGACAGAATGCCGGCAGCCATGGCAGTCACGGGACATCCGTGATACCAGACTTGTACAATCATATAAACAATACTGACTCCTATGATCTAATGTAGCTAGATGTAAAAATGGAGTCACCAATGATTATGTGACTGTACGATTACTTGCTCGTCACGTTCCGAGAACACAAGACCGCCTCACGAGAAATGTGACGTCACGTTGGATGGCTTTTCTCTCTCACAACTGTGATTGGCGCTGCGGATGAAATCGATGCGACGCTCACAAAAACTTAAATTTCTCTTGAAATAAGCAACGGATTGTGTTTAAACTTTTCGTGATTATGAAACGGAAAAGTACCTATGCAAATTTGAATGTCTGTAACAAAAATCAAAGCTTTCCCTTAGTAAAAGTGCAAAACCATTGTTGGAAAAGGATATGGTGAATTCGCATGATGTAAATTCGCGTTTCCGCCACATATGTACAGCACGTTGCAAAAACATTGTTACATATACAGGGGGAATGGGAGATGATGATTTCCATTTGCAAAATACTTGTTGTCCCATCAAGCCAATACGTGCTACAAGTGTTTTACAAAAGGAAATCGTCTTCTTCCATTTCGTCTCCATATATGTAACAAGTATTTTGCAAATGGAAATCATCATTCAGGCCCAACGTTTCTATCATCCTATCCGAATCCTTTCTATCATCCTATCCGAAGTGTGACTCCCATTCCCAATTTTCTGCCTACAATTGGTCCCATCACTCCTGAATCCCATCCACGTCGTTGTCCATCGTCGCTGCTCATAATTTCAATGAATTGTCAATCAATTCGATCGCTTGAGAAGCGTTCCGAGCTTTTCTCATTCATGTGCAAAAACCCTGCCGATGTCTACGTTCTAACAGAGACTTGGTTTTCTGCAGAAATCTCGTCCGATGAGATTAAAATTCCAGAATATGTTTGCTTTCGGAAAGACAGGGCAGCTGGCCGCGGCGGGGGTGTAGCTCTTCTGGTACGCGAAGACCTTCGTCCTTCCCCTGCTGGTGTGGAATGTATTTGCATCTCTCACGACGGTGTTCTCGATGTGGTGGGGTGTACTCTACCAGGGTCCTCACACAGACTTGCCCTCCTTGGAGTCTATCTATCCCCCAGTGCAAACGCCGCAGCTGTCAATCTACTTGAGTCCGCTTTGATGAGTTATGTCCAATCTAACAATTCACAACCACCACCATTTGTTATTGCGGGTGACTTTAATCTTCCGAATATCGACTGGACTTGTACATCAGGGTGCCTCGGCAAACAAAAAGAGAGTGCGTTTATTCGTCTGATGGCACTACTCGGTCTTCGGCAAATCGTTACCTTTCCGACCCGTTTTGGGCCAGGTCTCACAGCCAACATTATCGACATAGTGTTGTGTAACCGTGATGACTTTGTTCGAGACCTCACGCCTCTTGATGGCATTGCAGATCATCTTGCTGTGTGTTTTTCCGTTTCTCATATCCTGCCAAAAACATCAAATGCGCCATCTCGTAGGACCTTTAAGGATATGAATCGCGCTGATTGGGTGGCGTTCTCAGATGAGTTGGGAAGCGAACGCGTTTCAGTACTTTTCTCCAATCTTTGCGATCGCAGTTCTCCTGACATCAGGTGGGCTTTCATTCTCTGCCTTCTGCGACAGTTTCTGGAATCGATCCCGGTTTCCGTCTCAAAAAAGTGTGCAGCTTATCCCTGGGTGAATAAAAAACTCTCGCAGCTCTATCACAAGAAACGTAAATTCGGCGCTCTTCGCAAAAAGTTTCCTCTCAATCCTTCCTTCCAGAATACCTTCGAGGAACTAAAGGAAAAAGCAGCTTCACTGAATTCACTCCTTTTCGCTCGTTTTATCGAATCCACCGTGAGTTCTCCAAACGCCAGGCAGTACGTTTATTAAAAACAAGAAAAAATCGTCATCTCCCCCAACATTAATTTTCAACGGAGAAACTATCACGGACGTTCAGACTGAGTTGAAAATATTCACTGGAATATTTGCTGAAGGCTGTGCGATTGGAGCGCATACACTTAGTTCTCCACAGAAAATTTGCGAGTCGCCAGAAATTCAATACAAGATTTTCTGCACACCGTGCGACCTTGTCAGACTTATTGGTCGTCTCTCTGGTCGAAAGGGGCCAGGTGCTGATGGAATACCCCCCACTCTTATCAAAGGATTATCTGATCATATTGCGCCTTATTTGACGGCACTTTTCAACCAGATTTACCACACAGGAATATTCCCTTCTAGCTGGAAAGAGTCAATAATTACTCCTGTCCCAAAGAAAGGTAATTTGCATGACCCTAATAATTATCGTCCTATTTCCTCGATTTCAGTCTGTGCCAAGCTCTTTGAGCAGCACCTTGGTTCCATATTTCGAAACTTCCTGGATGACATTGATTTTCTGCACCCCCAACAGCATGGGTTCCGACGAGGATTGTCATGTGAAACCCAGTTAATCTCGTTTGTGCAAGACATACACTACTCATTCGAACAGAATGTCGAGGTTCATGCCATCTTCATTGACCTTTCCAAAGCGTTTGACCTCGTACCGCATGCTCTGCTTGTGGCCAAATTTGAGGCACTCTCTCCCCTTCTCATTTGTCTAGGCTATTGAAATCATTTCTTACTGGTCGTTCCGCTAAAGTCAAAATCCGGGATAGTATATCAACTGAGTCTGTCATGGTCGGCCGTGGTGTACCGCAAGGCAGCGTTCTCGGCCCTCTTCTTTTTCTCATGTACATTAATGACATTGTGGCTTCGGTTTCGTGTTCCATCCGACTTTATGCAGACGACATTGTGCTTTATCAGCCAATTCTCTCCGCGTCCGACTCCTTTAGGTTGCAGCATGACCTGAATTCAATCTCGGAATGGTGCTCCAAATGGCATATGGCAGTTAACATCAATAAATGTGTTTCCGTTTGTTTTCGAAAGGGTAGAATGCGGCCATCTGGCATAGATGCGCGGTCTCTAATTACACTATTGGTGGAATGCCTCTCACTTCATCTGATTCTGTCACTTATCTTGGCGTACAAATCACTGCCAACCTTGACTGGTCCCAACACATTGGCCACATGGTTTCCAAGGCCCGCCGGGTGCTAGGATCACTGCAGCGTAATCTTCGTAATTCCAACCCTGACGCGAAACTTAAGGCATACAAGGCACTTGTTCTTCCACACCTTGAATATGCCTGCTGCCTATGGGATCCTTTCTTAGTCTCGCAGATTCATAATCTAGAACAAGTGCAGCGATCTGCGGCCCGCTACATAACTAATAATTACTCCCGCAAATCATCCGTTTCGGCCATGCTCCGCGAACTAGGTCTTGATACCTTACTCCAGCGTAGGCATGAGCGACGATTAGCTCTATTCCGAAAAATCATGGTAACACGTGAGTGTCTGATCTATCTTCCCCTTGGTTTTGCAAGGGTTCTTACCCCACGCCGCGGTCAGCATGCCTTTCATATCTCAGCTCCGCTTATAAAAAATACTCAATACTACAATTCGTTTTTTCCGCGCACCGTACGAAACTGGAATTCTCTCCCGGCAAGTTCACCGATTCTCGTTCTCTAAATGGCCACCGCGGGGGAAAATTGTTTCCTTTTTTTTGCATACTATTGGCACATGTTTTCCTCTGCTCGTTCGTTTTTTTCATTTTGTTGATTTTATTCTCTTCTGACGGGCCTTACGGCGACAATGTTCACCCATTAATGTGAACTAATTTTAATAAATTGAAATTGAAATTGAAAATCATCTCCCAGTCCCCCTGTATATGTAGCAGGTTTTTTGCAACGACCTGTAGTACATATGCACTCAGGTTTTTTGCAACGACCTGTATACTGGCGGCGTAAAAAGATTACCCATACATGTGAAAAATTTCCATTCTTTAGATTTTTTAGCAAAAATTTCATGCTGTAGAAATAAAAGATCCTCTTTCATCACTTATGTCAAAATCTGACACCTCTAGAAAACTCCGTTGCAATTTGGCCTTTAATTTCTACCAAATGCATAAGAGTAAAAAGAAAGAAAAAAAAATTTCGGAGGCAACAGTTAGATGGGAAAAACACATGTATGAGTAATCTTTTTCCGCCGTCACTATACATATGCACTCAGGTTTTTTGCAACGGCCTGTACATATGCAATTTCATCAATTGCGTGATTTTTTCCGATGTAACCGCCTGTCGATCTGAGAACGAGTTTTACGGGAAGCTTTCAGCTTTCTGAAGCCACTGGAAAGCATTGCATTTAAACGTATCTGACAGACTTTGTCAATGCAAAATGCAACATATAACCATATCGGGATGAAGCGAAGAAAGACCATTCCCATCGCAAATGTATACAGAGCTTCCCAAAAGTCACTTGACAATCTCTGCTATTTGCCAGTTTTCAATCTTCTCTTGTGGGGCTATTTCTGCATATTTCAGGTTCAGATTGAGCAGGCTGCCTGATGCAGGCGTTATCCATTCGAATTGGAACAAACTCCACTCCAAGCTTCCAGAGTTGCTTCTAAACTGCAATGCACTGTTCTGGGGTTGTCAAGTGACTTTTGGGAAACATGCTCAACGCATATTTTTGTCGATTGCGCCATCTTTTGCTGCCGTGACTACCCACGGAACCGCAGGAAAGTCATTGCCGAAGCTGTCAACCTTCCAAAGATATCAAAATATTTGCATTTGAATGTCATTTTGGCTGCTTTAATGAGAAAATGCAACGCGACACCATTTTTCTTGCAAACACAACGCGCACCAATAAATTAATAATGCAGAAGATGGTACCACCGTGTTGAAGTTACACCTAATACTCTTCTACGCTTCTGGTATCAGAATAAAAGTTGAAGTTACACCAAAACTCTTCCACGGTATGGTGTCATAAAAAGTTGAAGTTTCACCGAAAACTATTCGACGGTTATGGTGTCATTATGAAGTTGAAGTTTCACCTAAAACTCTTCCACGGTTATGGTGTCATATTAAAGTTGAAGTTTCACCTTAAACTCTTCCACGGTTATGGTGTCATATTAAAGTTGAAGTTTCACCTAAAACTCTTCCACGGGTATGATGTCATATTAAAGTTGAAGTTTCACCGAAAACTCTTCCACGGGTATGGTGTCATATTTTATTTATTTATTTTTTATTTTTTATTTATTATTCAAATCTCAACAATGAAGTTGAACGTCAAAAATGTCAAACAATAAAATGAGACGAAATAAAAACAAACAAGGCAACAATTCGAGGAGGAGGTCTGGGCTGCAACCAAATTGAAGAGATAACAATGGGAAAAACTATGCCAAGCATGCGAAAAGTGGGTCCGAAGAAGGAAGGGCATTCCACTCGCGTACTGTTCGGGGGAAAAAACTGTTGAAGTGCTTATTAAATTTCAATATGGGGTATTCAATAAAGTGGCCATTGTCAGTGCGGCGACGAATAACCCTTTTTGAGAAATTAGGCGGAAGCGAGGTACAAATGGTGCCCTTAATTATTGACTGGAGAAACTTTAGGCGCCTGTTTGCACGTCTTCGGGAAAGAGGTTCGAGACCTAGGTGCGAAATCATTTCAGAGACTGATGAAGTCCGTCTGTAATCAGCACAAATGAATCTCACAGCACTTCGCTGAAGCCTCTCAAGCATGCTGATATGAGAGCAAAGAAATGGGTCCCAAACCTCACATGCGTATTCCAAAATTGGTAATACAAGGGTGCAATATGCTTTAAGCTTTGCTGTTGTCTGAGCAGGCCTGATGTTTCGTATTAACATACCCATGACTTTTTTTTGCTTTGGACAATACATAATTGATATGGGCATTACAAGAGAGATCGTCTGAGTGATAGACACCCAGATATTTAAATTCAGAGACTTTGGCTACAATCTGACCGCCAATGGAATAAGAGCACACTGGGGCTGAATTACTTTGCCTGTGAAACAACATCCAATTACATTTTGCAGTGTTAATTTCCAAACCCCAGGTAGTTGCCCACAAGTGAAGTGCACCAAGGTTAGACTGCAACAACGAAACTTGGGGAGGGCCGTAAATGACCAAGTCATCAGCAAACAGTCTGGACTTGCAATTAAACACCATGGGAAGATCGTTTATGTATGTAATGAATAAAAGAGGACCCAATACACTTCCTTGTGGAACACCACAAGTGACAGGTCGCCTGGATGAGGATTCACCCTCCACAGAAACGCGGAAAAAACGCCTGGACAGAAAGTGCTGAACCAGGGAAATCAATGGCACAGGAAATTTCAGCAAGGAAAGCTTATGCAATAGCAAATTGTGA
>JASGXE010005716.1:0-34797 GCA_030068105.1 Sinentomon sp. SZTP_YWyxl | reverse complement strand
AAGTGATCCGGAATAGTATTAATCCGAGGTAGCAGGTATAATTTTTAGCATTGAAAATTGCTCCCGAAAAAATGTTTGTCACAAAAAAGTCAAAAAAAAAAAAATTCCAGAGAACTTCACCATGGGGTATGTGTAGCAGCTAAATCTGATTCACATTTGGAGAAAATTATCATCGGTAGAGACCGTTCGTGAGACAATCATATTGATATTGGTCGTATTTCATGTTTGTGTTAATAGATTGTAGCAGAACAGAATTGTTACTATCTGTCACAGGTTTTGCAACCAGCCTTCTCATACTGGATGAATCTGTCTCATTTTGATTAATTCACCACCACTGGCTCATTCGGTACAACCCAAGGACATTACCTCACCCGTTAGGTCATCCAAACAAACGATAGAGTGAGACCCAGTCCAAAGTCAAATGAGAACCACCTTCTTAAGGTTTCAAATTTGCACAATATGCTTGAGAATGTTACAAACATTCCTCCAACAATCAGAGAAAAAATGGTAACACTTCCACTTCCATTTGCCTGACTACATGTAGATTCGACATTTTTACGGACGTATGCTCTTCTTTAGTTTGGAGTTGAGGGTACGTAGGTTAGGTAAGGTTATGGTATCCAAGGGCCGATAGCATTTTGGAGAATTCAAGAAAAAAGTTACCACAACCTAACCCAACCTTCGTACCGCACTCCAAACCATAGAAGAGAATACATCTGTAAAATTGCCAAATCCACATGTGGACAAAGCATATGGAAGTGTTTCCGAAAAAATTAAATTTCTTATCTGCAACATGGCCACCAAAAAATCTCACAAAGGAATAGGGATGTGCGGCACCACTTTGTCTGCACTCGGCACCAAGGGGTGCCGAGTGCCGGTGCCGATTCCTCAGCGTCTGCTGAGTTTTTGGTGCCGCGGCACCATGTCCGGCACTCGGCACCGCCCACAGCCTGAACTAAACACATTACATTTCAATGCCTGAGCCTCAGCTGATGAAGAGGCAGAAGACATTTCAATGCAAAAACCAGGAGAGAGCGCACATCAAGAAACCAACTGCAGCTCAGCGGCAAACATGGGACAGTGCGAACGCCAGCATCGTTCACCCATGCGCTGATACTGCAGTCACAGCCTTGTATAGATACAGTCGCGACAATTGACGCGCATGACGCCATGTTTGTTCACGCAGCATTTTCATTGTGCGCACTGAGAAATGCGATTCCAAGAGGTTTCCCCACAATTATTCTCGCTGTGAGTAAACTGCTGGACCGATTTTCCTGATTTTTGTATCATTTGAAACCGCAAAAATGGCGCTACCTTAATGTGTGAATGACACATTCCCATTCGACTATAATCAGCCATGACAATGCGATAAAGTGCATCGGCAAAAATGGGCCAAAATGAATCAAGATCGAGCCGATACTTTTTTCAGCGGGAACAAACCTACCATAACTCCATGCTGCCATGTCCCCCTCGTCGTGGAGTACGACCCCAAGTCAACCGCCCTTCCCGCGTTCTCCAGAAAATCCCCCCTAAGGCAGCTTTGTCAATTTCTGGGATACTGAGGATTGGGGCTGATTCGCACAGCGACAGGCAGCCGGTGTTTCGACAAATTCGCATACCGGACAAATACGCAACTCCACTGCATATTTGTCGGATTTTAGGCCAACAAATACGCAATCCCCTCGACAAAATCACAACCCCCCTGAGAATTTGTCACGACAAATACGCAACCCCCCTGAGTATTTGTCGCGACAAACAAGCAAACCCCTGCGAAGTGCGAAGTTTTCGACAAATTCTCAACCCACCCTGACTATTTGTCGCGACAAATACGCAACGCCCCTGCGAATTTGCTGACAAATTCTCAACCCACCCTGACTATTTGTCCCGACAAACACGCAACCCCCTGCGAATTTGATGACAAATTCTCAACCTACCCTGACTATTTGTCGCGACAAATACGCAACCCCCCTGCGAATTTGATGACAAATTCTCAACCTACCCTGACTATTTGTCGCGACAAATACTCAACCCCTCTGCGAATTTGATGACAAATTCTCAACCCACCCTGACTGTTTGTCGCGACAAATATATATAATTTGTCATCAAATTTGCAGGCCGGTTGCGTATTTGTCGCGACAAATAAATAGTCTGGGTGGGTTGAGAATTTGTCATCAAATTAGCAGGGGGGTTGAGTATTTGTCGAGACAAATAGTCAGGGCAGGTTGAGAATTTGTCACCAAATTCGCTTCATTTGTTGCTGAGTGTTGCCATCTGTGTTCAGAAAGTGCCGAATGAAAGGCGCTTTCCCAGTGCCGGCTTGGTGCCGCTGCCGACCAAAATTCTTGGTGCCGCGCATCCCTACAAAGGAAATAACTCAAAAACAGACAAAAATAAACTGAGAACTCGTTGCATTTCATGGGGTGTTGCAGCATGCAACTCTGGAACTCTCCCATGAGGAAATCTGCAGAGCAGAAGGTGGGGCGAAGTGTACTCGTATATGAAAATACTTGCTCACTAATTGAAAACAGCTCTGATTGATAAATGATCACTTTGTCACCGAATCATTTCAGCACGCTGCCGCAGGTGAAGGTGATTGTGATCTGTGGTACTTGGTTGTGTCTCTTGAACGGGTCATTGATCGTCTGGTCGATTTTATCGAAGCAGAGTCATCTAAACAATCTCAAAATGGAAGCAGTCGGCAAAGGATTTTGGGACCAAATATTTTGACGAAGTACATCAATTTCCATGCTATTGAGGAAATGCATCTGGATAACATTTTCAGTCATGGAGAAAATCCTATTCTACCACCCGAGGTGAGCCCCAGCCCACACGCAGCAAACACCCAATGTTCTCATTCTTTGCCTGAGACAGATCTGCTGCAACATCCAGATGTTAGGTAACATGCAATGAACGAAGTTTCATGCCAGTTCTCATAAATATTGAGCATTTTTGCAGCAATAGTTCCGAATACCCAACTACAATAATTGGGGCGGCTGATTTTGTGATGTCCGACTGGTTTGGCTCTTTGTCTTTCCTTATTTCAAGGAGCAAACCGAACCTGATATCACTCGCTTACCCTCACCACTTTCCTTCCTAGACAACACAACAGTCAACTTACTGGCTGATACACACTTCTTGCTTGTTCTTTACTTGCTGCTTGGTGTCTGAATGGTAAGAAAAAAACAATAATAAGTGGTTCACAATGTTGGCTTGTCAAAATGTGGTAGGGATGATAGGGATTCTGAACAGGTACTGTTTTTTCTTTGGCAATAATTTACCCTCCTTATTGTTTTCTCTGTGAAATAGGAAAAACACATCTTCCCATTCGGTTTTGCTGATGGCATTGATTGTTTTTTCATAACTTCACGCTTCTTTGCAGGCGAAAAGAGTAATGGGGGAGGCAGGGAGGGAGTTATCGAGGAGGCCGAATACAGGAAAAGTGCCAAGTATAGGGGTTTTTTGCCGGAATATGCATCTTGAACAATCACAAATGGACTGCATGAGGTACTGAGCAGCAGGATCTGACTTGTGCCCACAGGTACTAAATGAACGAACTTCAACTGAGTGCTGAACTACAGAAGGAAGGAAGGGTGGAAATTTGGAGGGATCGTTCAACTTGAGATTATTCTCTTACCAGGCATTGAGCTTGATAATTTCCACTCCACACGAGGATTGTTTGGCTCTTGTTACCATTGAGACCATTGCATTCCCATCTTCAGAGCCAACTGACTAGTCAGAAGTTGAGTTGTGGAGGTTGCAGATCCTTATTGTCTCTTCCTCCAACAGCATGGAGGTGGGTGTGGGTATTCACTTGCGCTGAATGTGCTCAACAGCAGCTGATCACATGACCATGGCTGACCTCGGGGTGTTTTGTTTATCATGACTCAATACAACGCACCTTGAGGTCAGCCGTGATCATGTGTGATCAGCTGCTGATTGGAATACAATGAGGACCACCAACGGCCACCATAACTCAACTTCTGACCAGTAGTCACCTCTGAAGATGGGACCTCAACCTCAATGGCATTGGAGCCAGATTCATTCCAAGTCATGTGGAGAGAGGAAATTGTCAAACTCATCGCCTGATGTGAGAGGAGATCTCAGGTTCAACTGGCTAGTTGTTTTATTTTTCCCTGTCGATGCATTCCATTCCGTTGCAGTTGTTTTATTTTTCCCTGTTGCACGTTTCCATTCAATTGCAGTTGTTTTCCTGTCCAAACATCAAAGTCCTGACGCTGATGTCCAACTTCTTGGAGCACATTCCTGCGAATGTTGGCAACTTGAAGTTGTTGGAGATTCTCTCTCTGACAAATAACCGACTCCACAACAAATCGATTCCATTTTCGTTGACGTTTTGCACCCGACTTAAGGAGCTTTTTGTCGATAATAACTTGCTGGAAGCTTTGCCAGGTTGGTTTGCATTGCCCTTCTCACTCAATAAAACTGTTCTGCGGAGAATGTTGCTGGAGTTGGGGAATAATGGTAAAAATAGACATACTGTACAATTATGGGGTGAACAGGGTGTGAGAGAGATTGCCTCATGAAATGATCCAAGGTGCTTGTCGTCATCACTGTTATTCCTGGTGTGGAATTGTGCGAGGATTCCAAACCCGTGCAGAGATTCCATTATACGATGAATGGTATTGAGGGCTGCAGAGCACATTGTGATCAAGGATGTTGCTGTGCTTATTCTCTGCCACAGGTTAAAAACATTAAACGAAAACACTTACAAAGGAGATCGATTTCGTTGCTTCCGCAACATCATCAGTCCGACAACTGAATTCCCGGTTGGCGGAATCCGTCGTCTGCTAGGCAGTCCGTTGGTAGTTGAAATTCCATCTGCTGGATGTAGGAGGGAATGGCCGGGAATTTAAGCTTGTTTCCGCCTCTGAAAAACTCATGCCACGTTTCGTGCAGTCCACCTGTTTCTTTCACATTGATGCTGCTGGGGTCCTTTAGTATTTCTATTGACTCACGGATTAGATCTCCTTTGTAAGTGTTTTCGTTTAATGTTTTTAACCTGTGGCAGAGAATAAGCACAGCAACATCCTTGATCATTCCATTATACGTTTGGAGCTTAAACAAAATTGTATCTAGTCCATAACAGCCCAATATGATTTCGTGAAGGTTCAGGTAATTAACCGCAGCCAGGAATTCAAGTGATTTCTGCCCTGCAGAATTTCAGGCAGTTTCTGTTTTTCGGCCTGTGAAACTTTTCGGGACTAAAATATGCATAAAATATGCGTGAAGATTTTTTGAGTTGGAAAACAAATTGCATTTGCGAGTGTTTGAATATGTAATTTGCATGTGTGTGCGTTAGAAGCATGTGTGCGTGTGTGTGGAAACGATGGAAGTCTTACGCCATAAAGCTAAAAGTTTCGAATAAAACATGTGAAGTTTTTTTTCACCTTCATCGAGACGCACTTCTTCAATCAAGAGTCGAATATTCAATTTTATTTCCAAAACATTTTCCTTCAGTTGTGCTTAAACCATGGTGAAATTTTAGCCTTTTCCGTTCTTTAAAGAAGATGTAACGCGTCCGGTTTTGATGCCACACAGGAGGTCTTCTTCAGGTGAAATAAAGCAAGAAATCGATGTCAGATGGTTAAAATTAGTGAAAGCAGGTGGGGTGTTGTGGCGTTTTTACCAACGGTGTGGCTCCAATGATTATAGCACGCTGAAAATGGTGATAATTTTTGGAAAGTTTCGCTCAAAAGTCTAAAAATTTCGTAATTTGGCAGTGGAAATAAAAACGCAAGAACCTGTCAAAAACGCATTTTCAGTCATTTTTACGAGATGTGTCTACTTTGCATTTCACAGGAACAATACATCAGAAAAATGATGCAAATACACCGATTAAGAGACTGAGAAAAGAGCAAAAGAAAGCTCAGTCTTTCAAATGTTTTTGCGCAATGTGCTTACCACTTAAAAACAAGGAAAAACATGACATTTTCGCATGTAAATCGTGAGAATCGTGTGATATTTCATGGAAATCGATGAAATTTGTGGAAATTTTCAAATTTCGCGGAAAATCATCCATTCACAATTTATGGAATTGCCTTTTAATTGACTGAAATGATAAAGAAATCATAATAAAAGATGGTTGAAATGGCTGATTTCGTTTTGGCGGTGCCAATTCCCTATCACCATGTTCAATGTGCTCTACCAATGATGCTCTTATCAACAATTTTAACCATCTGACATCGATTTTTTTTTTTATTTCACCTGAAGACACTTCCCTCCCATGTGGTTGCAAAACCGGTCACGTTACATTTCTATCTTCTCCCGTTCTGATGCTTTGCTTCAATTGCAAAAGCATGTACTGATTTTCTCTTCCAAACAGGTTTCCTTCTGACTATGAAGTCTCTAAAAACAGTCCACCGCCACGGAAACCACAACTACTTCAAGGCAACATTCATGTGGTATCACGCAAACGTCAACGACAGAATAGTATTCGTTGCGTCGCAGGCGCAAGATGCAACGGGAACTGAGGTACCTAACAAAAGTGCCAGTGGAATGGACGTGAGCATGCAGAATGATCCAATCAGTCTACAGCGGCATTGTTGTGCCACAGTGATATCGTCAAAGGCCAATTTCTTTGCCTTGGTATTTGTTCCCGTCTGCCTGAAGTACCAGATTGCCGATGTTTACGGTGACTATAACATTTGCGATAACTGCAACACTGCCCGCTTGAACCATCTCCAAGGTTAGCTACGTCCTGATCTTGTGGCAGATGCGACTGTTCTTTGCCAATTGCAACAATAATTGTTTAAACCTTGTTGTCACTCTTTTCAGTTGTATTCTTGTGAGATAGCATCTGGAAAGCATCAAAAAAGGTGCTAGCTCAAACAACTGTCCTTTTCAGCTTTCGGCTCATCATATGCCATCTGAAATCTCAGTCTGCATGCAAGGTCCCCACACTGCTTTCCATACCTGACATCTAATTCTATCAAACTGCAGGATGGACAGTTCACAAGTTCAAGTCGTTGTACGCAGCAGGGATGGTGATTTATGGTCATCTTTCTGAGTCCAATGTGTTGTGTATGTGTAGACGAAGTGGCTTTGCCGTTTGGATATATTTGGAATGCAGAGAACTTTGTTCGACAATTTTATTTTAATAGAAGTTGTATTTGGCTGCCCCCACAACAAATAATGGCTTGACCTTGTGATCCTTCCAAAGTGCAGTGGCACGGAACGTATCACATCTTCGGCCTCCCAGGGATCAAAACATCGTCAACTAACTTTCTTGTCAAACTTTCTCAAACAATGGCCTCAAAATCAAGTAACTGCAATCATGGATGGTGTTTGGGGCTTTCTCCTAAAAAACCATCCTTTTAACTGGTTGGGTTTGTTTCAAACCATGTTGCTCAGGCTCACATAAATATATGTTCTTAAACTTGGTAAAGTGACATTTGCCCGGATCCACTGCTTTTTCGAATATACATTCATTGGATTCCAATCCAGGATCATTTATCATTGATTAATGATTTTATCGAGGATAATTTATTCATTCTTGTATTCCAATCCAGGCTACAAGGTGATCACATTCAAGAATCCCTATTTGGGCAACACATGTGTTCCTTTCCAGCACTGGGCGTGCTCATTACGTTGTGCCGAAATGATCGAACGGCCGGCAAGGCAGGAGCAGATGCGATCTGCTCTGGAACAGGACAGGCAGTACAGGAGATGTGTCTACGAAGCGAACAGTCGATTTGCTGCTGCGGCGTCGTCTGTGTCTGGTGGGGGGATCGGGGCAGGTGTGGGAAAGGGAGGGAGCGGTGGCAGACGAGGTGGATCCCCTCTGCCGCTGCCACGACTTGGACTGGGCTGCCTGGCCAATGAAACAACCAATGACAATCATAATTGCGTTTCCAGCTTGCGTTCGGCCACTGCACAGCTGACTGATCAAATACTGCCATCTTCCTCTAGTTGCACCATTTTATAACCTTTGCTCACCAGCATTATTATTGTTATTATTTTGTTTGCTTACATGTACGAATATTTGCAGGTTGTTATGTTTTCTTTGTTTGCGCTGATATTGAAGTGAGATTTTTGTTTTTATAAACTTCCAATATTGGGTGCTTGGGCTACCATTTCGATCTATTCCCTCCCACATCTACCACTATCATTTCATTCTCATGCTGTGCTGCAGGATTCCCTTGGTAAGTCGGGGTAAAGCGTATTGGGTACAGGGTTTGCACATTCTGATAAGATAATTGTATGTAAGTTGTACAGCCTTTATCAAAAAAATTGAGCCCTAACAGGGCCAATTGGCAATATTCATCCTGGCAATATTGTCTCGGTGAAATCGGGCTGAGCAGAAATCGCATTCGTCATCGGAACTCTTTGGAATTGGCACTTTCTCGGAATCGGAACAACATGCGCAATCAGAACTTCAATGGGAATCGGAATTTCAGCCGGAATCACAAATAGAACTTGCTGTTTTTGAATGGTTTTGGGTTGCTATGGCGAAAAAAGACCATTTCGACCTTCGTGAAATGTAGATAATTGAAAAGATTGAATTTTCCCCGACAATGAAATTTTTTCAGGATGGTGAAATTGTCCCCGTCTTGAATTTTTCCCGAGGATGAAATTATTCACCCGGGATGAAATATCCTTGGGAATGACATCATGATTAAAATACCCATCCTTGGCAGCGTGCTGGCTACAAATAACCGAGGATGAATTTCTTCCAGAGTGGGAAAAAGAAATTTCGTCGCGGGTGATTTTTTTCCCCCAGGCCGAAATTTCCCAGAGGGTGAATTTTTTCCCGATAATAAAATTTTCGACACTGGTTAATTTTTCCCCCGAGGGTGAAATTAACCCTGAGGGTGAAATTCTCCCAGAGGGCGAAATTTCCCCGAGGGTGAATTTTTTCTTTTCTGAGTATAAAATTTTCGACGCTGGTGAATTTTTTTCCCGAGGGTGAAACTTTCTCCGAGGGTGAAATTTTCCCCGAGGGTGAAATTTCGCCGAGGGTGCATTTTTTCCTGAGTATAAAATTTTCGACGCTGATTTTTTTCCCGAGGGTGAAATTTTCCCCGAGGGTGAAATTTTCCCCGAGGGTGAAATTTTCCCCGAGGGCGAAATTTCCCCGATGGTTAATTTCTTCCTGAGTAAAATTTTCGACGCTGGTGATGTTTTCCCGAGGGTGAAATTTCCCCCGAGGGTGAAATTTTCCCCGAGGGCGAAATTTCCCCGAGGGTGAATTATTTCCTGAGAATAAAATTTTCGACGCTGGTGAATTTTTTCCCCGAGGGTGAAATTTTCCCCCAGGGCGAAATTTCCCCGATGGTGAATTTTTTCCTGAATATAAAATTTTTGACGCTGGTGAATTTTTCCCCGAGGGTGAAATTTTCCCCGAGGGTGAAATTTTCCCCGAGGGTGAAAATTTCGCCGCGGGAGAATTTTTTCCTGAGTGTAAAATTTTCGACGCTGGTGAATTTTTTCCCCGAGGGTGAAATTTTCCCCAATAGGGTGAAATTTCGCCGAGGGTAAACAAACCCTGTTCCCGCTCCGAGGAGAAAAATGCTCGCCGTGGGCCCCGGCCTGCCATCTAAACTCGCGGCAGCATTCGGAAATTAGCGTCCGGGGACTGGGATAGCACGGACTGAGGCAGAATGGGACTGAGGCAGAATTTTTTGTTGGCCTCTGTTGGCCACTTCTGCCCCAGTCCCATTCTGCCTCTGTCTCATTCTGCCTCAGTCCCATTCTGCCTCATTCCCATTCTGCCGCCGTTCCATTCTACCTCAGTCCTATTCTGCCCCAGTCCCATTATGCCTCCATCCCATTCTGCGTCCGTGCCATTCTACCCCAGTCCCAATCTGCCTCAGTCCCATTCTGCCTCAATCTCATTCTGTTCAATTCCCATTCTGCCTCAGTCCCATTCTGCCTCTATCCCATTCTGCCTCAGTGCCATTCTGCCTCCGTCCCATTCTGCCTCGAACCCATTCTGCCTCAATCCCGTTCTGCCCCAGTTCCATTCTGCCCCACTCCTATTCTGCTTGTCCCATTCTGCTCCTGTCCCATTCTGCCCCAGTCCTTTTCTGCACGTCCCATTCTGCCTCTGTCCCATTCTGCTGCAGTCCCATTCTGCGTCTGTCCCATTATGTCTCAGTCCCATTCTGCCTCAGTCCCATTCTGCGTCCGTCCCATTCTACCTCAGTCCCGTTCTGCGTCTGTCCCATTCTGCCTCAGTCCCATTCTGCCCCAGTCCCATTCTGCCTTAGTCCCATTCTGCCTCGGTCCCATTCTGCCCCAGTCGCATTCTGCCTCGGTCTCATTCTGCCTCAGTCCCATTCTGCCCCAGTCCCATTCTATCTTAGTCCCATTCTGCCTCAGTCCCATTCTGCCCCAGTCGCGTTCTGCCTCGGTCTCATTCTGCCTCAATCCCATTCTGCCCCAGTCCCATTCTGTCCCAGTCCCATTCTGCCTCAGTCCCATTATCTGCCCCAGTCGCATTCTGCCTCAGACTCATTCTGCCTCAATCCCATTCTGCCCCAGTCCCATTCTGTCCCAGTATTATATCCCTGTCACTGGCCCCATTTAAATACGGTGCCCCTGAAAGGACCTGTTTTTGCTGGACGCAGTTGTTTCACACGTGCCCGCTTTCGCGGCTCCCAATTGGCCCTGTTAGGGCTCAGTTTTTTTGATAAAGGCTGTACAGGTTCTTCATTGTGTAAAGTTTGAGAATTGCAGATGACCGTGCCAAGCCTGGGAATTTGATATGTCATCATAGGATAGGTCACAAACTCCCGACTTCTTGGGCATTTTTGAAGCCAGCCAGGGTGCTGGTTTTCGGCTTTTCTCAATTTTCTGGTTTTTTAAACCCACTTTTGTGATTTTCAGTCGGAAGAAGATTACCAATGAATCACAAGCTCTTTTCATAGGCTTCTTCACACTGTCCCTTTTTGGCTTGAAAGGAAACAATTCGATTTTACACCGTTTGGGGGTACTTGTCTTTTTTTAAAAGCCTGAAATCAGCTATAAAAGTTTACTGGAAATGTCAATGTTTTTGGACTGTAAGAAGGAACCATTATACGTGTACCTTCACAAATGATATCTTCAAAATTACACTTCCTTTCGTCAATTAATTCTATGAATTTAACAATAGTTGATTAACAATACAATTCCCATTTATTTTATAAAAGAATCTTACAATGCTTGTCACTCTCTTGAATGTTTGTGATCATTTGTCGCTGTTGTCAAATTGAACACACATTCTGGAATTTTGGATTTTTCTTGTGTTCAGTTTCCGTCCGTGGCGACGTCTTTTAGCTCGTCCATTTTTTGCGGCATTCTGCTGCAGGGATGTTATAATTCAAGTCAGTCCCCCTTGCTGACTTGCTGACAATCGATCCATTCAAAGAAAAATCAGCAAATGAATCTGATTTGATGTTTACTGTTTGCTTGTAAGGCTCGATTGCATTTGTTTTTCTCTTTGTGTTTTGTTTTGTTAACGCAGCCCACCTAATTTATCGAGATTTTAATATTTGTCCAATCAGCTGTCATATTTGCTACATTACTACTTCTAATTTTGTTCTCATTTCTCAACTATGACTTTGATTCACCTTAATTGATTTGATTTGATTTGATTTTGTGCTGTTTTTCTTAGTAATTTATTTATTTGAATAGTTCTTCAAATATTGTTTTGTATGTGCACCCACCCCCATTTTTATTTCTGACCCCCCAACAGTCTCTGCAATCTGGATGTGTTGGGATTGACTGCAAATCACGTAATCCTCGGGAAAGTATGTATTTTACACGAAGACAACAATAGTGGGAACGGAATTAATTTACCCATACATGTGTTTTTTCCATTTAACTGTTGTCTCCGAAACTTCCTTTTCTTTATTTTTGTTCTTATGCAGGCGGTAGAAATTAAAGTGTTACATTTCAACAGAGCTGTCAGGAGATGTCAGATTTTGACCTTGGTTCTGAAAGAGGATCTTTAATTTGTGCAGCATGCATATTTTTTTTCCAATCCACTTCCGCGGACCAGGAGTTCGCAACAGCCAATCACGTCGTCTCAAATTCGTGACGTCATCAATTTTGGGATTTTTGCATTGCCACCGCTTTTTGCCATTTGGCATGTTTGCCACCGCTTCGCAACTCTTTCTAGGGTCGCAAGAGGGTTAGGTTAGGTCAGGTTAGGTTAGGTTTGGTTCAGTGAGGTTTTGAAAATTGGATGTTGAAATTGGCTGGAATTCCCAACGGCCAATCAGAGACGCGCATGCGGAAGTGGATTGGGGGAAAAAATATGCGTGCAGCATGGGGTTTTGAGGGTGCTTCTTCGGATGAGTGAAAAAGACTGGTGCACTTTTACTCGCACTTGTCAGGGCATAGAAAATAAACAAAATGGCAGCTGATCAAATTCCCAAAAGACCACATTTTTGTTTCTGTCTGTCCCTCTCAACCTCTCATGTGGCGACTGATGAATGTCTACCAAAAAATTTTATTCTTCTGCAACTACGTGCACGCTTTCGGAGGCCAATTTTTCCTTCAGTTTTTTTTTTTTTTACTATTTTTATTTAATGCCCATTTGTTTGGCCTTTTTAATGCGAATGAAAAATGCATTCAGACCAAAAAAAGAAGCGAGCCAAACATCACTTGTACAAAGAATGTTCTTGCTTAAATACTCCTATAATCCCAGGAATCGTAGCAAGGCCATCCCTCTTACGGACACCCGCCTGGCATGGGTAGGCACCTCATTCACAGCTCACAAAAAAGACAACCACTTGAATATTTGCCTGAATGGACATCACTTTTGACTTCAAACTTCAATGACCCTGGCCCCACTTCACCAAAAGAGGCAAAATTCAATCCTTTCCGCCAACGAAAAACAACATTCTCGGCTTTCTCTGCTCAAACAGGTCAGAGTCCAACAGAACGCTGTCCAATGGGATTTGGAGTAAACAAAAAAAATTGAGGTAGGGTGTGGGTGACAATGTGAAATGGGGCAGCAGATTGGAGGAACCCAAGTCTGCTTACGAAGCTATTGTTATAAAACAACAGCAGTGGCAAATTCACCACTTGGTGTCTTTCTCTCAACGTTTTATCTCACATTTGTTTTCTCTTTTTATTCTTTTGATCTCTTGAGTTCCCTCACACAGAACAACAAAACACAATTGCCAATCCTGTCCCCGACTAGGTGGTGATGATTTTGCTCATGAATTCAACTCTTATTTTGTGTTGCAAATCGATCTGGTAGATGGCGCCACGTGTCGATATGCTTTTCACAGTAATGAATTGGATAAAGTTTTTTAACAACTGACATTTCTGGCCTTTGACATACGCATGTGAACTTTAATCTGAGCTTTCGTGGTCCATCATCTAGAAATGCATTGGTCAGTAACCTCGATTATTGAAAACTCCTCGAATTAGGCGATAACATCTTATTTGTTCTGCTGAGCCTTATTTTTTGGTTTTTTTCTCTCCAGGATATCAGTAAATGTCTCGCTTTTTGTAGCTTTTCTCTTGCGGAGGTGGGGAGGTTGTTCTCCCCTGCCTCCATGAAACATTCCTGGAAAGTCCTATGAACCAAACACCTGCATACATACCAATATTCTGCCCTCATTCAGCCTGCCATGAGGAGGTGGCAGATGTGAATTTCCAGAGATGACTGGCTGACTTTTCTGATTTTCCAAAAAACACCGCTCGATTTCAAATATTTTGTTTATCATTGCGCCACTGTAAGCATTCGTTGCGTAAAGGAGTCCACCCCCGTGGGTGCCACTGTGAATGGTTGGTTTAAATGACAAGACCACACAGCTTTTCCATTTCTGAAAAGGAAGCACTGGGCTGAGATTGAGCCTGAGTGAATCTTTTTTTTCACTTTGACATTGAAAATAGGGTCAAAATTTTCCAAGGCCAACCGTTGCTGATGCTTGGCCATCTCACACTAACTTCCCTTATAAAGCAATGTCAGAGCGATCTGACTTTTTTAGTGCGACAAAAAACCCACGTCAGAATGGGCAGATTTTTTGCATCAGACTTTTTTTGGATCGTCTGTCCAAAACCGACTGTCACTTGCAACAATGTGCAAAGGGGAACATTCTGGCATTGATCATTGCCCATTGTTGCAACTGATAATCTGTTTTGGGCAGACGATCCAAAAAACGTCCGATGCAAAAAATCTGCCCATTCTGACGCGGGTTTTTTGTCGCACTAAAAAGTCTGGCCATCCTGATGCAGTTTTATGATATAATTGTGTTCTAGCTGTTTTTGTTGTTTTTTTTTATCACTCATGTGCACCTGTATTAAAAATGTATGATGAATTTATGTTCAATTGAAGCTGTCAAAGCATTCCTGCACTGGACAACATACGTTCTACTCGCTTGGTTCTGGACTTTAGGGCTCCCTGTTGCAGTTGTAAAATGCGTTTTTCTTCGTGCCTATGGGTATCTCGCAGTACTCCGGAATGTAAAATGCATTTTTCTTCGTGGCATGGATATCTCGCAGTACTCCGGAATGTAAAATGCATTTTTCTTCGTGGCATGGATATCTCGCAGTACTCCGGAATGTAAAATGCGGTTTTCTTCGTGGCTATGGGTATCTCGCAGTACTCCGGAATGTAAAATGCATTTTTCTTCGTGGCATGGATATCTCGCAGTACTCCGGAATGTAAAATGCGGTTTTCTTCGTGGCTATGGGTATCTCGCAGTACTCCGGAATGTAAAATGCATTTTTCTTCGTGGCTATGGGTATCTCGCAGTACTCCGGAATGTAAAATGCATTTTTCTTCCTGGCTATGGGTATCTCGCAGTACTCCGGAATGTAAAATGCATTTTCTTCGTGGCTATGGGTATCTCGCAGTATTCCGGAATGTAAAATGCATTTTTCTTCGTGGCTATGGACATCTCTTTTTTCGCTGCAGGTTTTGAACTTCTGTGAACAAACCTGGAGAACAACAATTATAATCTCGTATGCTATTTTGAGAGTTTCAGTGAGGTCACAGATCTTTTTTCACGAAAAGAAAGAAAGAAAGAAGCCAAACTATGCTTCAGGAGTTGGCCTACTTTCCAAGATGATGAATCCACCCTCTTATCGTAAAGCAGTCATCCTGCTGTGGGACATTTGCATGCCATTTTAAAACCAGTTAATTGATAAGCTTGGAAACTTTTGGTTGCGTTAGGTTGGGCTACATGATCCTGAGTTCATTGAGCCGCTCTGGACGACAGAAAATTTCCAGTGAGTAACTTTTGACGACCATACCACGTTGAAGAGGACTTTAACTGTGTCCGTCCACTTTAACTTTTTTCTGCACAGTTTCGCCAACATTATTTTCCAATCATGCTTTTAAATTGATGTATTTTTTACTAAAGGGATGTCATTTTGGTTTTCTTCTTTTCTTCAAGCCTTGTTTCTCTCCAGATTCTATGTATTTCTTAATTAATTCAAAAAAGGTTGAATTTCAATTTCTACTTTCATCATTAAGAAACAGACCGATTACCTGACCTCATGTTGGAGTCCACCTCACGATGGAGAAGTTCGACGTTGATCATGGTCATTGAAGTGGGTAACTTTGTCTGTTGTGTGTTAATTAATTAGCAATCCACCCACCTGGTTGGATAGCATTCCTTCTCATCATGTGGGGTGGACCCTCTCAAAGCTTCCTGGAGAATGAAAGCATTGCTTCGATTTTGGACAGACAATTTTGAACTTGATTTTTTTGTAGTTGATTTTAAACTGGTCCTGGTGGGACAGCTAATAAATAAAATTGTCAGGTGGCAAGGCAATTCAGGCAATGGGGCGTGCGTACAGAGGCACGACAGGCATCGGTGGGCCGTGTGGAGGATGTGGGGGCCCCCAAATTACTATGCGACTGTGCCCTGCGAGGCTGCCAGATCTGCGCACCTGACCCCTGTTGGGGTCATGACATTTTTCAGGAAAACCAGGAAAGGTTGGGGAATTCCTCTTTTTGAAAAACTGTGATCACCCTTTTCGGTCAAACAATGAGGTGATGTTGGTTTGTTTGGAAAATACAGAGAGAATGACATGTATGACCTCACTGACCCAGCTTCATTTTTGAAAACCATGTTTTTGCTTTGGTGAATGTTTTTGTTCTATTTTATTTGTTTATTTATTTATTTATCCAAACGAAAATAAACCAAACCTCCGTTACTACCGTTATTTCTGGCTCTTTCCTTTTTCTTTCTCATTCTTGTGTCCCACATGCTCTGTAGGCTTCCTGCAAGCTCATTGAGATTGAAAGGAAAATTAGAATTTCACACTTGATCTCACCAAGTGAGTTCCGACACAACGTTTTCCTGTCAGTCCACGGCAAGTTGGATCTCTCTTACGCTCCGAGAACATCGGTGATTGATGTCCCATTCTGACGATGTGACACAATGACACGAGCATGACACAAATCCTGACAAGTGCCAGATTTATAGTGCTGTTAAAAGAAAAATGCCCGGTTCGTGCAATCATCATTTCGAAAACTCTCCGCGTTTCTACCCTTCATTCCTCTGTGGAATGTCACACGTCATTTGAAATCACACATCACTAAATCACATCACCAGATCACACATAATTTAAAAAAAAACGCTCGTCATTTGCAAATTGCACCACCGATATTCTTTCTATTTTGGATTTTACACAATATGATTTGGCATTGCAGTGCAGCTGTTGTCCAATTGGAACCTTTGAAAAGAAAACCAGAAGAGCGACTCCCATTGGCTGGCAAATTGTCATCCATTCCATCACCACGCCTTGCAGGATTTTAATTAATGGATTTCATTTTCTGTTGTGGGCTCAAAAGCTCCATGCCATGGCGTTTCTTACTTGAATTTCCAAATTATGTGGAAAGAGTGGTCAGGGTAGCCTAAAAGTCTTTTACCATGGGGAAAATCAAATGTGCCAATTTGATAAAATTAAATTTGCTTATTTGATCACATTTTGTGATCTGAAACTTTTACCAGCTCTAACCAGATAGGAGCACATCAGAGTCAGCTATGTTGAAAGCAGAGCTTAGGTTTTCAGCCGATTTCAATATCGGATCCAGGCTTCTTTTCTGGAAAGTATAATTCAAACCACCAGCAACGTTTTGTACAATCGTGCGATTGTCAATTACAATTGTAAAATGAGGAAAGTTCCATCCATGGTTTTGGCCACTCCTCACCCCACAGCCCGATACTCCTCCGCTAGATAGGTTGCATCGTGGACTTTCTCGTTGAGCATAAAAATGAGCAAAAGAACAATTTGGTACAAATTTGGAGTCATCGGTTCCCAGGAATCGTGAAAAAACGGCCAAGATTTTTTCGTGTCAAAGATAACATTATCAATCGGTTTCACAATGTGTTTACGTGTATGCATCCAGGACGTTTGAATTTTGCATCAGGGAAAATATTATTTGGCAGTTTTGCCCTCTTTCAGAAAACCTGAACCCTGTTCAAATCGGACGCTAATTTTCCATGGTACTCCCACGAGTACAGCGAGAAATCTGAGTCGTAGAAGAAAAAAAGTCACTTTGGGGGATTCTGTAGAAGGCAACAACATGGCTGGTTGAAAGCCAAATTCTCCGATTGATGTTTCCCATTTGCATCATTTCTTATTTTGTGTTGTGAAAACATGTGGTAGATGGCACCACATGTCGAATTTTCTTTTTACTGCTCTTAATTGGAGCAATGCTTACAGTATCCGATATTTATTGCCTTTGACATTGCACTTTCATCTTATTTTACATGGTCCATCATGTTGGAACACATTGTCACATTGGTCAGTGATCATGATTGTTGCAAAAATTCTTGAACAATGCACTCATATCCTCTTTATTCTGGCGACCTTTAATTTCAAACCCCTATTTCAGAGCGCAGCTTCGAGTTCCATCGTGGTTTACCAATCTTTTGAGGAGGGTGGGAGGTTGTGCTCCCATGCCTTCATGTAAGTAACTAGATACTCCAGAACTTCTCCAGGATTATTGGTATGTACAGTATTGCCAGAGCCATAGCAACTATGCGGCGAAAGCCAGAGGAGAGGATGCGGTGAAAGGTTTCTCTTGATGATGTCATTCCATGGCATCTCTTTGTTTAGTTTGCAGATCATTTTGGCTCGATGGAGGGTTTTTTCCTCTCACCGAAAATTTTTATTCTGCAAGAACGTGCACGCTTTGGAATGCCAATTGTTAGTGATAATTGTTTTGAATTTTTCCGTCAGTTTTTTTTTTTATTTTTTTAATTCATGCGATTTGTTTGGCCTTACAAATGAGACAGAATTGCATCCAGGCCAAAAAAGAAGCACGTCAAACATCATTTGTGCAAAGGATCTTCTTGATTAAAAATATAAGCCCAGGAACCTCAACAAGGCCATTCCTCTTGCGTACACCGTGTCCGCATGAGGGTGGGACACCCGCCTAGCATGGGTAGGCACCTCGTCGCAACTGCAGAAAATAGACAACCACTTGAGTATATACCTGAGTGGACATCGATTTTGACTTCAAACTTCTATAACCCTGGCCCATGAAATCCAGACCCCACTTCACCAAAAGAGACAAAAATTCAATCCTCCAATTCACCTCGAACAAAAACCACGGAGTTTAGGCTGTCTCTGCTCAAACAGGTCCGAGTCCAACGGAACGCTGTCTACTTCCATTCAGTCCAAAAGAAATTAGGGAAAACAACCAACCCAAACAGAATTATCTCATTTGCGTGAGAACGAAATCTGGAGCCAAGATCGCAAGTGGTCTCTGGGTTGAGGCTGGGTGCGGGTGACAAGGTGAAATGGGGCAGCCCATTGCAATGAAACACCACACATGGGTAAATTCACCACGGGGTCACTCTCATGATTTTATCTCCCAATCCGTTTTTATTCTCTTCATATCTGGAGTTTGCTCACACTGACCAATCCTGTCTCTTGTCTATGAGAAGGTAATCATGAGTTGTGATTTTATCCAAAGATTAATTTCATATTTTGTGTTGCAAAGAAATCTGATAGATGGCGTCACGTGTTGACATACTTTTCAGGGCAATGAAATGGAGCAACATATCATAGCATCTGACATTTATTGCCTTTGACATACCCATGTGCACTTTCATCCAAGTTTTCGTGGTCATCATTTTAAAATATCTTGGTCTGTGAGTACGGTTATTGCAAAACTCCCAGAAGAAGGCGATAATATCGTCTTGTTCTGGCGACCCTTAATTTTTCACCCACCACTTTCAGAGATGATATTGATTCTCAACCTGAAACGTATCTCTTGCGGGGGTCAGGAGGTTGCCCTCCTACACCTCCATATAATCCATGCAAGGACATTCATTGATTATTGGAGAGCTTCATTTCATCTTCATGATCATCTGCTCCACAACAACTACTATCCAATACCACTGCCATTCACATGACTTGGCAAAACCCAGATGAGAGGATGTGGTGAAAGGTTTTTCCTGAAGATCTCCTTCCTTATCATCTCTTTATTTGGTTTTGGTGGTTTTATCTAGCTTTCGGGCTGGGTTTTCTCTCTACCAGTGCCAACTATGCAGTCACCATTTAGAACTTTTTAAGGGGCATTTTGTTCCCCATATTAACCCTTAAAAGAGAATGCGTCGAAGCATGACTTCCGGAGTCATGCTTCGACGCAGTCTTTGCTGGTTCACCTGATGAAAGCTCCCACCACTCTGTGGGAGCGAAACATCGCACTTCGAACGGATTCGGCTGAGAGTTTTGATTTTATTTTCTTCCAACATGTCTGATTTTCCTTTTTGTGGTGCTCGTGTTAAAATTGACAGCCACTTGAGTAGTTGCCTGAATGCACTCTTTTTGACTTCAAACTTCGCAAACCCTGGATCCTGGCACATGATTTCCAGGCCCAACTTCACCAAACGAGACAAAAATTCAATCCATTCCGCCAAGAAAAAACAACAGTCAAGGCTGTCAGCTCAAACAGGTCCGAGTCCAACCGAATATTGTCCACTTCCAATCAGTCCACCAACAAGGAATTGGGGATGCCAACCAACCGGAACAAAATTCTCGCATTTTTCCTGAGAACTTTATCTGGAGCCAAAATGGCAAGAGGCGTCTCTGGGTTGAGGCTGGGTGTCGGTAACAATGTGAAATGCGGCATCAAATAGGAGGAACCTGAGTGCAATGAAGCAACACACGTGTAAATTCCAAGTGAACAACACACGGGATTTTTCCAAGAATTCATTTCTTATTTTGTGTTGTGAATTGATCTGGTAGATGGTGCCACGTGTCATGCTTTTCACTGTAATGAATTGGAGCAATATTTTTATCACATGCGACATTTATTGCCTTTGACATACGTGTGAGCACTTTCATCTTTGTTTTCGTGGCTCATTGTTTTAAAATACCTTGGTCTATGTTCACGATTGTTGCAAAACTCCTTGAAAAGGCGAAAATAGCTTATTTGTTTCCTGAACTTTTATTTTTTGCTATTTTTTTACTTTTTTGAAGTTCATATTGTACTCTTGTAACGCATCTCTTGCGGGGGTTGGGTGTCTTATCGCCCATGCCTCCATGGGAAACAAATAGTGGGTGGCAGTGTGAAATGTGGCCAGGGATCTCTCTTTTTACGTTCTACGAGTTGTGTTCTTCTGTTAACAAACTTGGAAAACAAATTTTATGAAAGTCGTACGCTGTTTTCAGAGTTTCAGGAAGGTCACGACATTTTTTTTCATCATAAGAAAGAAGCCAAACTATGCTGCACGAGTTGACCTACTTTCCAAGACAATGAATGCATCCCCCTTATCGGAAAGAGCCAATTAATGGCAGGTTTAGAAACTGATTGTTTTGGTTTGGTTGGGCCACATGGTCGTGGTTCCAATTTGCGATCATGATTATGGCCTCTCTGGATAAATATCAGTTCCCGGCATCAACGGATTGTTAATTCATGGAAGAAAATTCCCAGCGAGTAACTTTCGCCATCCCACGTAGAAGAGGACTTTAGCTGTTTTTCACTTTTTCTCGCTCTCATTTTTGCAGTTTCCCAACATTTTGTGTAATTTCCATTCATGCTTTCAATTTGATGGGGGTATTTCCTCTGAGAAGGAACAGAACTAATATAACACAGCTCAGTGGGGGCGGAGCCACAGCAATCAGGGTCTCTGGGGCTGCGCTGAAGGAATTTTGAAATTTGGAGTTCGTTTTGGGTGCAGTATTTGTGTGACATGAAATATCATGCTAGCATTGCTAACAGAAATGGCTGTGGAGGGCGTGATACTGCCCAGTGTGTCTGTGCATGAAACTGGTCCTGGCGGGACAGCCCAAGGGTGTGGGTGGGCCATGTGGAGGCCCCCACGTCACTATGCATTGCAAGGCCGCCAGATCTGCGCACCTGACCCCTGTTGAGGTCAGGAGATTTATCAGAAAAACCAGGAATGGTTGGGGAATTCCTCATTTTGACAAATTCTGGGCATCTTCGAAAGGTCATGCAAAGAGTTGATGTTGTTTGGAAAACAGAGAAAAATACATACGACCTCACTGACGAGTGGCGACCTTCATTTTTAAAACCGTGTATTGTTTTTTGGTGAATGTTTTGTTGTATTTTATTTGTTTTTTAATTTATTTATCAAAACCAAAATAAACCAAACCTCCGTTACTCCTATTACTTCTGGCTCTTTCCTTTTTCTTCCCCATTCTTCATTCTTGTCCAACATGCTCTGCAGACTTCCTGCACAGCTCTTGACTTTGGAAGGAAAATTGGAATGTCACAATCTTACTGAGCGAGTTCTGTCTTTCTGTTTCCCTGTCTACGGCACAGTTCTTGCGTTCCGAGAACATCGTGCGTGATGTCTCCCGTTCTGACAATGTGACACAATGGTCTCCTGTGACGTGTCAAAAGGAAAATGCCCGGTTAGAGCAATTCAATCACTATTTGGAGAACTCTCCACGTTTTGACCCTTTCTTCCTCTGTGCAATACCACATGTCATTTTTTGGAAATTTAACAAAATGCAGCCTTTTTGCTAGTCATTTGCAAATTGCACCATGTATGTTCTTTGTATTTTGGGTTTCTACAGCAATATGGGGTAGCAGTTATTATCATGCAAGATTTGAAAAGAAACCAGAAGAGTGGCTCGCGTTGGTGAGTTGCCCAGCACTGTGGTTGTAGGATATTAAGGGATGTCACTTCATTTTCTGTTTTCGGCTGAAAAGCACCATGCCGTGGTTTTGCTTCCTGGATTACAAAACATGTGGGAAGAGGAAAGAGTGGCCAGGGTCCATGGGGAAAATCAAATGTGCCGATTTGATGAAATTAAATTTGCTTATTTGATCACAGGTGTCCCAAAATTAACTATACACTTTTGGTTTCTTCCACATAGTTTTGTTTCAGGCAGTTTTTAAATTGGTCATGGCAGTCAGATACAGCCATGAGCAACGTCTTAAAATAGTCTACTGGGTGGAAGTGTATTCCAGTGCGACGCGTGCCCAGCAACTGTTTCAGAATCACTTTAACGCCCCCGAAAAAACTGTGTATGAAATGCACGCAAAGTTCGTCGAAACTGGCTCAATCAAGCAGGCACCTGGGGCTGGTTGTCCACAGTCTGGGTGCTTGGTAGAGAACTTAGCCATGGTGCAAGAATTGTTGGAGGAGTTATGTACGGCAAGCTGCAGCGGAGCACAAAATCACAAGTTTACTCACTATGGCCTGCCGACCTCAACTAATTACGTCAACGAATCACAGCTGCTGTGGCCGCAATAGACCAAGACATGCTGCGTCAAACTTTCGACAACTTCGTCACACGCCTTGAGCTCGGTATAGAACGAAATGGGGGTTATATCGAACCATTTTTACCAGGACATTAGACAAAAAACAAAGTGTATAGTTAATTTTGGGACACCCTGTATTTTGTGATCTGAAACTTTTACCAGCTCTAACCACACACATTAACACTTTGATCACAACTACATCTGCATTGTGGTGCACATATTGCAGTTCCGATTAGTGTTGAGATGCGTGGTTAGTGCCAGAAAAAGTTTCATATCCCAAAGTGGCAAAAAGAGCAAATTTAATTTTCCATGGCAAAAGACACTGTATATTTTGTCACTTTTTTCGTTGAACTGGTCTGTACTTTGCATTGAAAGCAATGAGGTGAAAATTGATGCATTGAATTGAACATAAATTCAGCACAGTTTCGTGTCAAAAGCCACAACTGCAAATTTCTCGGGGAACCTGTGCCATCACTAACATAAAAAGCCAGAATCAAAGCCGAATTGATGGCATTTTGGCACATTCGCAAATGCAGTACTTCAGAGGATGCAGAACTGGTGGCTGGCCTGTTGACAACATCTGCACTCAACTTGTTCACTTGAACTGGACCACCATATTTGGGTATGTTTCAAAATCACAATGGGGGTGCCATTTCCACTGTTCAATACTCCCAATGTTCCCAATACGTCCAATGTTCTGGCCAAACCGTGCATCGTAGCCAAATTTCGAGGCAAAAAAGCGTGTCTTATAAACTATGGGGCATTTTTATCTTACCCATGAGATGAGACAAGAAAAAACTAAAAAAGGGTGGTGGAAAGTGGATTTTGACCACTTTTGGGTGACCACCTCAGGGGCACTGCACGGGTGACCCAGAAAACAACAACAAAGGCACACTTTTCTCAGAAATCAACATTTTTCTTGGACGTTTGTCTGAATCTGCGACTTGAAATTGAGTAGCAAGAATGTTTGGTGGCTTGTTTTGCCAAAATGTGACATTTTCAGTTTTTTGGATTTTCTGGCCAAACCGTGCATCGTAGCCAAATTCCGAGGCAAAAAAGCGTGTCTTATTGACTCTGGGCTATTTTTATCTTACCCATGAGATGAGACAAGAAAAAACTAAAAAAGGGTGGTGGAAAGTGGATTTTGACCACTTTTGGGTGACCGCCCCAGGGGCACTGCACAGGGTGAACCAGAAAACACCAACAAGGCACCGGTGGTCCATGCCCATGTGAAACGAACTTGTCCTATCAAAAAAATGTGATCCGACCCCCATTCTCTAGTTATGACCCCCCAAAGTCCCCGCAATGTCCCCCCGAGGGGGTTGATACAATGCCATTGCATGTACAGCTCCCATTTTTGCAAGTAAACAAATGAAAAACAAAACATTCAGTGAAAAAAAAAATTCTCCAACCCCCATTTCCCTGAAACGGAACCCCTCCCTCCAATATGTAATAGGGGGATTCCAAGGGTGCTACATGGGCCCATACAATATACAGATGTCCCATAAATATTTCGCCAAATTCGTGGAGATGTTCCTGATGGCAAAACAAATTGAAATAAATCAGAAAAAAACTTTCTTGGCCCCCATTTCCATGTGATGCCCCCCCCCCAAAGTTCCAAAAATGGGCCCATTGGTGTATTCACTGGGAAAATAGGATTGCAAAGCAGAGCCGTCATTTTCAGGAGCAGGGGAAACACAAAATGTTCATAACAAAATACCCATTTCCTCCATTTCCATGCCTCCACTTCGATTTCCATGCTTCCATACCCATTTCAAGCCTCCATTTCCATGCAGTACGCACCCGAAAAATTCCAATTTGTGGCTGATTTGGGATAACTGCGGTATGAAGATTGTGGTTCGCCACACGAAAGTCGTATGTCGAGAGGACAGATTCACAAAGGCAAGCTGAACAGAGTTGAGAGTTCAGTGAAAACATTGCTCTGCCCCCTCATTTCCACACAAAAACCGGCGAAAGACGGAGTGAAATGCAGTGAGTCGTTTGGAATTGAAACCAGGTCACTTCGGGAAACAGTTATCTGCATCCACCCCTGCATTGTGGTGATTCACCCACTTCCAATGAAATACATCGTGGATGGAACACTTCTCTGAAAAAAAAACATGTTTCGATTGTTTCGGGCTTATACCCTGTTTACATCTGTTTTTTAATTATCATTAAAAAGTTAATGATCATCAAAATCGCAAGTGTAAACGCTTTTTTCCAATTTTTTCGATTAATGACGTTCCGGAACATAATTTATTTTTCAGTTTTTGTCATTAATTTTAGATGTGAACGCCCAAAATTAGGGAACGTCATCAGGAAGATCATTTATTTTAATTATGTTCCGAACATAATTTATTTTAATGACGTTCAAAACGTTTCGTGGTTTTGGGGTCGCTTGAGCACTTTTGAACGTATACAGAGGCGCAAATTTGACAAATCATGCTGCAGAAATGTTGCTGGCCATTCAAGGACACCATATTCCAGAAAAGAAAAAGATGGAACAGCTTCAAACACCCACCAAAAATGAATAACATTTTTATGGAATCTGAAATTTTTTTGCAGCTGCTGCAGATCGAACCCAGGTCCTCTCGGTCTGCAGGCGAATGCTCTGCCACTGAGCTATAGCCCCAAACTAAAAACTCTGTTCTAAAAGAACGCTCATATTTCACTGTTGCTGTTTCCGGCAACGAAATTTTGAAAGGAGAACAGCAAGCGCAATCCGCAGTCTTTTTTAATGATGTTTGGCGAAAATGCAAATGTAAACGGGTCAAAACAAATGATCATTAATCGACAGTTTCGATTAATGAGCTTCCTTTTAATGATCATTAAAAATTCAGATGTAAACACGGTATTATTAGGCCCTATATTGTCTTACTTCAAAGGGCAAATTATTTCTTGTGAAGCCAGGTTTGGAGCTCACGCATGTCATGTGAGAGAGAAAACTCACTGGAGTGTTTACACGTTCGAACTCCATAATTGAATGTGTGAAAAGGATCCCACTGTCAAGAGATAATTTTTCAACCCTGTACTTAGTGTTCTTGGGCCTTTTACGTGTACAATACCTGTGCTCCCAGCTTTATTTTTCCAGCCACTTTTGTGGTGTTGCAAGGAGTTCGTGAGGTTTGAATTTCAACCACCACAAATTTGAAAATCACCAAAAGAGGATTGTGAAAAGGTACTGTTATTATTTGACAATTTTGCTTTTTTTGTACTTTTTTCAATTTTTTTTTGTGGACTAACAGAGGAGAGAAGGGTCCAGTGGAAAACTATTTCAGTGTGAATTTCCACCGAATGTGGCAAGGTTTTCTTGACTTTCATTGACAGCCCCCTTCATGAATGTGACCTAATTTGAAAATCGAGCTTTTCCCACCGAACTTTCCACCAAAGGTTTTTCCACGGGACCCTCCTCTTCGGTGTAAGGGTCGAAATTGACAAGTAACAAAGTACCATTTTCATCTCCTCGATTTTGTCCAAAGTATAGCGGTGGCAGAATTAATGAAATCATGCAGATAAAAATTGTAACCATTCAGATTTTGGCAAAAACTCCATGCTTCAGAAATTAAAGATCCTCTTTTGTGTCCGAGGTCCAAATCTGACCTCTCAATGCTTTGTTGCAATCTGGCACTTTAATTTCTACCGCCAGCATAAGAATAAAATGAAAGAAAAAAAGTTTCGGAGGTAGCAATTTCATGGGAAAAACACGTGTGTATGGATACATTAATTCCGCCACCACTATACATCTTATCCACATCCACTAACAACAGAACTGTTGGGACGACTCTTGATGAGGGGAATGCAAATGTAAAAAAGAAGAAAATGCAATTCGCGTGGTTTTTCAGTTGCGTTTTTATTTCGAAAATTCAAAATTATAACAAAGTCTATCGCGTTCCAAATATTATCATCGAAAAAACATGAGCAACAAACAGAATTATTAGCATATTTTTACACATTCAATTCACATTTCCCTAAATTTCTATTTTCTCAAATTTCTTGACTGACTTTGGCAGTCAATCCAAAGTAAAAGGCCAATCCAAAGTAATACATATCTGGGCCTGGATGACATCAACAAAAGAACTGTCCCTTCAGCATTTTGTCGGGAGAAATAGTGGCCCAGAGGTCATCTGAATAATGAAAGCCCCCCCCCCCAAGAAAAATTGGAACAACGGGGTCCCCAAAGATGTTGGAAAACGGTTTTCGTGGTTTTTTCCCAGATTTCTTTTTGTCCGCAGACGTGGGGTTTTGGTTGGCACCCAGCAGGGTTTCAAAGGATAGATCCTGGCAGGGGTTTTGGGGGATGGAATCTCTCAAAGGTCAGAGGTCAAGAGAGAACGAAGAACAGCTGTTCTCAGAATGCTACTGGATGACAATAATTTTCAAAGTTTTTCTGCAGGTTTCAAGCTTCGCTTCGGAACCATGGAACAAATTCTTACAAGTGGACGGGAAGCAGTGGAAAGAACAAGGCATGGCGGTCAGGAAAATGAAAGGGCTTTTCGAAAGTGAGTGACGCAGAAACTGATTTTCAAAGGCCAAATGCACCACACCCAATGCAAAGAAAAAAAAAGAACAGAAAAACAGCTGAGAAATCTTGAACAGTAAGAACGGAACGGAATAATACGAGCGACAGAACGAAGAGAGAAAAAGAGGAACTCGAAGCCATTTTTTAAAGAAAATCATAAAATCAGCATGGAGGGTCGTCTTCATAATCCTGGAATATTTCGCTGACTGCATTCTCAAGATCCTCGTCCGTTATGATATGATTGGCCGTCAATAATTCGGAACTGGCCAGGCAGCCGTTGAACGCTTTCTGATGGCTGTCGGCAGACTCTGACGTCTTGCCGTCGGTGCATTTGCCATTCGTGGAGGAAGATGATGAAGACGAAGGATCGGTGTCGGTCGTCGTCGAAAGCGTGATGCCGTTCTGCATTTCATCCCCGCTGTTCGGCACTCCAGACGACACTGAATCCATGGCGGCAGCGGAATCTAGTGCCAGCTGACCAATGCCACCATCCGTAATTGCTTCCTCTGTGTCCCCTACTTCTGTGATGCCACCCTTTTCCTGACATCCACCACCAGCCGATGTCCCTCCCGCTGCCGCATCAGACGGAATCCCATTGCTGCCGCTGCCACTCGCTTCCGGCTGGCTGTTGTTCGTCAACACTCCGGTTGCCACAGCAAGTGGGCTCTGTTCTAATTCAGGTGTCGGGGGACTCAGTTTGCTCAGTTCTTCCTTCAACTGATCAAAGAATCTCTGCAATAAGAACAGTAGTTGTTGTTGAAATGGGAGAGTTTTGGGGTGAGATGAAAAACAAGCAATCAGGATCGGGCAGAAACCTCTCCTGACCTTCCGAGATGGTGAAAATTAACACCAAAACAAGAATTTACGTTTTTTGTTGGGCGTAATCTGCAATCCCAAATACCCGAGCACAAAAATACAAATTGATATTCACTGCAATGGTTTCCGCTTCACCGACATCTGTTGAAAAAAAAATTCAACTCACATAGCTGCCACTCAGAACCCACTCATTGCAAGCTTCCATCTTTTCACAGTGCCAAAATACCTGCGAACATTTTTTGTCGAGGGGTCAATGTATATCATTATTTTCAGATGCTTACAAAAAAAAAAAAAATAAATAAACAAATAAATATATCCAATCAGCATCAAATACGTGCAAAAATGTGCGAATAATTTTAAGTGTGTAGTCGATGCTGTCAAATTCAAATTTTCACTATAAGGTTCAATTGAATTGTGAAATTCAACCAATTGTTGCCCTCCCCCTTTTTGCAATTCCAACCAAAGGCCAAAATCCTCGAAATTTTTTTGAGGGAATTAAAATTACAGAGTTAAAAAAAAAAAAAAAAAAATAAAATACCTTCAGGCACAAATTGTGGAAAAATGTCCGAAAATTTTTTTGCGAGCTGTCCAAATTCCATTTTTCCACATAAATTCAAATTTGGAAGTTGAAACCAAATTGGCCCCTTTTAGAAATAACCAAAGAGAAATTCAAATTTTTTTGAACTGATTTCACGGAAAAAGGAAGGGACAAAAAGAACAAAACATTGGCAAATTTTTTGATTGACATCTTCTTCCAAGCCTTCCCAATCCACCAATTGATTCCAGGGACTGCCTCCCGAAAGGCGGCCGAAGTGGCCCTTCCCGAGAAGGGCCAAAATGGGGTAAAAAGTTTCCACTTCAATGGAAATGTTGCCAAAAACGAAAAACATGGGGCTTATTTTTTAACAACTCGTTGTTCCCAACAACCCAAATGAATTTTGCCTCCCAAACCCACTGGGCTGAAGAAAGGAAAATTTGCCGAAAATTTACTTCCCAAAATAGTTTTTGAAATGGGAAAACACGTTTTCAATTTTTTTCTTGTTCCAAGCGAATGGGAAAAATTTTCCCAAGGGCTTAAGAAAGGTTAAAATTTGCCCAAAATTTATCCCAAATCAGCCATTTGATTGGGAAAAGGTTTTAATTTTTCTTGTTCCACTAAAAAACAAATTTGGTAAATCTGGAAATTTCCCAAAAAAAGCATTCATGATTAAAAAGGGTTTTAACCGATCACCAAAACAAAATTGGAAATTAAATTTGGTTTCCCTCCCAAAAAGGCTTGAAATATTGGGTGCCCTCCCCAGAAGGCTTGAAATATTGTTTGCCCTCCCCAGAAGGCTTAAAATATTGTTTGCCCTCCCCAGAAGGCTTGAAATATTGTTTGCCCTCCCCACAAGGCTTGAAATATTGTTTGCCCTCCCCAGAAGGCTTGAAATATTGTTTGCCCTCCCCATTCTCATTTTTGGTTGCCCAAGTTTTTTTCTCAGGAATGTGGATCGTATTTGGCAGAATTCAGTTTGCAAACATGAAATCCTGGATTCAATTTTGTGCAGTTTTTGTTGTAGCTGCAAATGTTATTCCGTATTCTAAATTCAAAGCATCATCAAATTCCAAAGTAAAGATCATGGGGTGTCTCTAGGTCTGTGCACTAAGTCCATACATACCTCCCTGAAGCATGAGGTTGGGTTCCGTAGCTGTTCGAGCATTGCCCATCTAACGTTAGCCTGTTGAATGTTTGAATTATACTCGTTTGAACTGAGCTTCCCAGATGCAGTTGACCTCGACCTCTCGTAGCCTGGTTCATTGAAATATGGTTCACTGACAAGGATCAACGACTGAATGGAAACCAACACCTGTTTACCAATTGCGAATTGAATAGAGATCCAGATCAATAATGATAATGCTATTGGACCAAAATAATTCATACATTACTCAGATCAATTGATTTTTTGACTCACTGATTCCACAAGGCTGCGGTGATTTCTTTCATTGACGCGTAACAGTTATGATATTTCTTTCACTGAGGTTGGCGATATCTTTCACCAAGGTTACAGGATTTGTTTTACTTCCTTTTTCTTTTTTTGCGCCCACAACTCCCCCATCGGAGAAGTCATGATCCTCCAAGTCCCTCGGGAGACTGCTAAGCTGTCCGGAGGATTGCGAGTTCATGTCCACTAATACTTGAGATTCCAGTGATTATTTTTACTGACACAGGGTTGAAGAGGTTTCTTTAACCAACTCTGCTGCTGTCATTTTTTTTCACCAACCAGAGGTGTCCGTGATTCTTTCAATAACTGGAGGATGCTGTGATTTCTTTCTTCACAGACCAAAGTTGTTCTACGTGTAGATTTCTTTCACTGCCTGCTGAAGGGATTTCCTGATTTCTTTCTTCCTCCACAATAAGACAAAAAGAAAAGAATGTGAAATTACAGCAATTTTCTGTATCGCCATGAAAGGCTATCAATAAGTGTTCCCAACCCCAAAACAACAACCAACCCTGTTGTGTGTCCTCAACACACAACCCTATCTGCCAGGCTTTTTTTTCAGTGCCTTGTTTTGATGGCCAAACACACCAAATGTCAAATTTTTATTTTGGGAAATAAAGCTTTAAAGATTAAAGTAAAAAAATTAAGAATAAAGATTAAGGATAAAGCTTTAAAAATTTAAAGTTTTCAACACATGTTGTCCATGAGTATTCGAAGCGTCTTTCTTGATGCTGAGACACTTTTTGAGGGCTGTTGGTCATGTGCCTGAAGCACCAACTAGACACCAACAGAAGAAATAAAAAAGACATCTTGGTAATAGTTTACAGACAAACAGAGCCAGCGCAAGGATTCCTGAGCTAATTGGAACACAATAAGTTTGAAAAGGCTGAGGGATTGGGAAGAAATAAAAAGCAACTTTATTCAACTAGAGTGCTATCAATCAGCTTGAACCATCTTAACCCTGTTACCCACGGTTCAGACTGTTCAGAGAGACCATTTCAGTTGTCAGACTCCTCACCTGTAAGAAGCTCGAAGTGTGTGAGTTCCACTTTTCTTCAGGTCGTCCGTGCCAGGTGTTCAAAATGCTGAGGCACACTTTGCCATCGTTGTAGAGGTTTGGATTGAACCTGACTGAATGGTGACCTGTTGTCACCAGATGAACCATGACCGGTGAAGTCGGATAGTCGGAAGGAAACCAGATATCAAACTCAAAACAACCGTGCGCATATGGGGTATCTTCAGGACCAGTTATCAATACCTGCAGGATAAGTGAGGGAGGGAGGGAGGAAGACAGGGGGGGTGGAAAGAGAAGATTAGACTCAGAGATGAGGAAAATATGTTTCTTAGATTTTTGTTTGAAAGTTTTTTGCATTGCAAGGACATACGAGTACAATAGAAGCAGCAACAGAACAGGACGAATGAATCAAAAGTTCAAAAAAAAAAAGTAAAAAAAAAATGTGCACGTGTGGAAAAATGCGTTTGTTTTGTGCAGCAGAATAAAAAATGACACAAGCAGTGGAATAATGATTAAACTTCACCCAAACCATCCTCTCTCCATCCTCCTAATCAATCAATCAATCAATCATACACAATAAAACGTCCATAGTGGTGTCTTGTGTATTCCAGCAAATTGGCCTCTATCTTGAACTTCTGAGAAGCCAAGTCGGTCCAAAGCTGATCCTCTCTCCATCCTCCTAATGGGAATAAATTTGGCCAGCCTATTTACCAAATGTACGTGAAAAAACATTGAGCTATTTACTATTCAGGCCATACTGTGTCTGCTGACATTTTTCAAAGACAATACTCCATGTCGTGCGCTATGGCCTTCATTACACCACAGGATACAAGTGAGGGAGGAGGAGCAGTGAAATATCGGCATTCCCAGTTTCCCACCCAAACCCTGCTGAGTTCGTAATTTTGGTCCATGATTTTTTCTTCTGAAAATTGGAAAAATAAACCCAAATCTGTCGCGAATATGTTCAGAACATTTTTTTATCAACTTGACTGCTTTGAAACTTAAATTGAGGCACGAAGTCACTGCACCACCAGCCTATCTAATCAAGTATTTTGCAGTTGGGAATAATTCACATGTGTAACAACTTGTGTAGATGGTGATAATAGACACAGATTGATGGGAATTTTGATTAGGACATTCAAACAGCATTTAGGCCATTTCTTTTCCCGAGACCCTCTTATTTTATTTCCAGAAATATTCACTCACAAATACCTACGCAGCCGGATTTTTTAATTTCTTCATAAATTGGTGCTTCGAACCTTTTTGACACTTGTGTTGCAAAAGCTTAGGAATTTAATTGGTTTTGTTACTTTCAGGGTTCCCACAACTTTTTGGAATTTCGTTTCTCTGACTTTTGCCAATCCATTTCCCCGACTTTCCCTGACCTTTGCTGATCCATTTTTCTACCTCACCAAAATAAAATGTCTCTGTCAAACAATGTCAAAAGTAACTGCAGGTCTGGTGTGGTCATGGTCAGAGCCCCTGCGAAGATCATATAGGCAGGTTCTCTGGCAGGGGGTCTGGGGGATCCCTTTTGAAATTTGGCATTTGTATTGGCCTAAAAATTATGTTTCTCGATCATTTTATTTTTTGGCTCCCGGGGATCTTTACGATACCTGATTTTCCCTGACTCATAGCATATTTTTAAGCAATTCGCTGACTTTCCCTGCCTCTTGATGTGATTCCCTGATTTTCCTTGTGAGAACCCTGCACTTTGTGTACCTTTGTTGGCAAATGAACTCAAGCTGTGAGAAAAAAAAAATCAAAGTTCAGATTCTGATAATTAAGCAGCTTTTTTGAACAAGTGTGCCAACTTTCAGTAACTTCAGGACTTCCTTTAGGATGAGATATGGAGCAAAGAAAGCAGGCCAAAGAACAACAGCAAAAAGTGAAGTGAAAGAAGAAAGCACGGCGTGGAAGTTTGCAGATTGCATGTTCACAGAAACTAAATGACAAATTTCACGCTATTCAGATCTGAGGATCGATTTGAGGAGTGATGTTTCGGGGATATCGCACCCTCGTGTACCACTTCGTTCGTCAACGAGGATGCGATATCACTGAAAAATCATGCCTCAAATAGATTTGGAGACCGGAATATCATCAAACTTGTCGATTTAATTCATGAACGAAGAAAGGTTTTGAAATTTGACATATTATCTGCCAACAATGCGGCCGCAGCAAATCTCGAAACCAGTGGGTCTGGTCAAGTGCCCGTAACTATATACTTTTGAACCAGATGAGATTTCTGAAAGCCGCTTGAGGTTTCTGGATTAAAAGACATTAGAGCATATCTGGCGTAGAAATTATTAAAACCAGAATTTTTTGAAAATGTCACCTTATCAAATGTACTCCCTCACTGTAAGTCAAATGACAGCCAATAACAAGAGAAACGGAATAAAAAAGAGCTGACCTTCATGACGTCGAGCCGGTCGGTGTCGTATCTGACAAATACTGAACTACTAAAGGAGAGTGGCAGTGAATTGGTCAAAGTAACAGTCTCCTGAGCAAGTCTTTTGAATCGAGCAGGATTACTTCTATCTCCTATTGCTTTTACACTGGCTTCGTAATGGAATGGAACAACAAATCTGTAACCACCACCTCCTATCCCACTCTCATTCTTATCACTGTCATTCTCGATAATCATGTCATAGGAAGCTGGAAGAGAAGATCAATGTCATGAAAAAAATATGCGGTCAATTGATTGGATTGCATAAGCAGATCGATCCACTAACAGAAAGACTGTTGGTATTGAGCAGAAGTTTAAATCCGCAACATGGCAAAGGACCAAGCCTTTGCAAAAGAGAGATCGCTCTCTCACTCGGGAGGCAAATTCCTCTTTCAATTAGCATTGCACAGTGGAAAACATTTCCGAACTCGACAGAGTAAGAGCGATCTAAGACAAAAGTCCCTCCCGGTGCTTCTCTTGACCCAAATCACTTCCCCCCTTTCTTGACAAATTCCTCCCCCCTTCTCTTGACCAAAGACCCTCCCAATGCTTTTCTGGTGAAGGATGCTGAATCTGAAGAAAATCATCCAAACAATTCGCAAAACAGTAAATCCCTTCTCGCTCTCCCCATTCCCCTCCATCTCTCCCTTACTCCCCCATCTCTCTCTTTGGTTTGGCCCATGTTGTCAAACCATTAGGGCCCTAGGCTGGCAATAAAGAGTCGTGGAGATTTGAAAACAAGCATCATAATCTTGTGCATTTCTCTCGCAATGTCGGAATAGCAACGCAACAATTATCAATTTCCTGAAGGAAAAGCAAAAAGAGAATTGGAAGCAAGCAAAGCAACTTACCAAACTGAAGTGTCTTCATATAGAAAAGGTAATAAGCTTCAAACGACTCCGGGGTCGTCAGTCTGATTGAAGCAGAAATGGATGTTGCAGTTGGTGAGGGAAGAACTACTCCATCTGCAATGTCAGAGTCACTCAGTGCTGCCTCCTAGAAGTAGATGAAGAGGTGGTATGCGTGCAACAGATTGGTTGACAACAAAGGGACAAGTTTAATGAAATCAGCATGGAAACATCTTGTGAAAGGGGTTGGCAGAGACTTGGTATTCAAAAGGAAATTTGAGCAAAATAATGCTCTGCATGCCAGACAATGCAAAAAATGCAAGATTTTTCTCCGGAAAACTCGCACCTTTGGGAGTTTTTTTGTCACGAAAAGCCCCAATTCGACATTTGGAGTTTCGAAAATCAACATTCGTTTTAAGATGATTTTGCATTTCGGATGCCCAAATGCCATGGGGCTTTTGGTCCAAAAATTTCAAAGGTGGGTTTTGGAAAAAATATTTTTCCAATTGTC
>JASGXE010005715.1:0-23532 GCA_030068105.1 Sinentomon sp. SZTP_YWyxl | reverse complement strand
TTCGGGCCATTTGGCAGGTCTATTGAAATAAACAAATTTTTAAAAGTTCCACTGGGGCTTGGCTGTAAGTTGGAGAATGTGATGCCCACCGGAGGTTCTTTTGCAGGGAATATTGAAAACCATGTTTGCCATTGTGAAAAACATTTGGCTGGAAAATGTTGAAAACTGGATTTCCTGCCTACCTACTGCACCACATTCACGACTTGTTTTTGCCAAGCATTTTTCTTGGCTGAGAAAACTCGGATGATGAAAGTGTGGTGAGGGTGTTCCATTTGCGCACTTCTTAGGGTTTGACTGTAACATTTGATAAGTAAGATTCAAGATTCTCTGAGCTATACGCAGAGTGTGTAGGCCTAAATGGGTTGTCTGAGGGCTCTTCTTGCTGCCCATTGATCACGTATGTGTACCAACTAGAATATTTTCTTTTTCCAGGTGAGGCACAAGTTGGTACATCATCCTAACCTGAGGGGACAGGACAGAATACTGTGAAGACTACCTACCTATTGTTTCACGTTCGTGCGTTAGCATTGTTTTTCAAGAGATATATAAGGAATGTACGATTTAAACACTTTACTGCCCACTTGGGTATAATCTGATGACAACCTTGGCAGATGTCTTTGAGCTGTTTCATCTGGGAAATTAAACAGCTGATGGAGGTTAGTTACAATTCTGCTTTTGATCAAAACCCAAAGTCAAAAACTCATCGATCCATGATAAGTGGAATTTTCTCAACTACCTATGTGACTTGTTGACTAACACACTATTCTCATATCTCAAATGACAATCTCCCCCAATTTCGAATTATGGGAAAAGAAGAACTCAAGACAAGAAGATTTCATGCCAAGATTCAGGAAGACACCTTAGGTACCTACCAAAAAGGTTCATTTTCATATACCTATAGGCCTAAAAGAAGCAATTTAAGTTTTATCCCGTTAGCTTTTTGGTGAATGCCTGCTTGATTTGCATTGAAAATGGTCTATTTTTTGGTGTCTGAGAAAGGAGGCTAATTACTATTCTCAGGTACCGATATACTTTCTGCTCTTGCATTTTGGCCGTCACCCCCTTCAATTACCTGCTGTATGCTTCTCTCCAAGGAAGCCATTTTGCTTCCACAGGTGTATTGCCAATTCGGCAATATCTTCTGGAACACTGTTGCACCTATGCACATTCTTTGTTATTTTTTCCTCTTTTTACTAACTTTTTTCTTCTTTTCTTTGGTCTTCACTTTCATTTTTGTAAGATAACCATCTGATCCGGTTGTTTAACCCTTCAATTCCAGAAAATGAATTCGGAGCTCAACATGTTTTGCCACAATTTTCTGAGAATGGAAGTTTGCTCCTGCCAGAATTAATTTTTTTTTACAAAAACAAAAAAATAAACACAAGTGATTGTTGCATGCTTTTCCCACCCTGCCAAGGCATATTTTATTCTGTGTCACCAAAATGTCATTAACTTCTTGTAGGTAATGATCTCAAGTCATTACGAAGCTGTGTTATGCTTTCTTATGACAAACGCTGTACTTTCGGTCTTCATCTGTGCCGTGTTATGAGGCTAATGTCGAACTTAATTTCATTCCATCGGCATATTTTGATCTTGTTCTTCATTTTCATTTTTCACTTAATAACGAACAACCACAATGATAACACTGCCACTCAAAAATTAGTTTTCTGTAATTAAACAACAAATAATTATTGCGTTGATAAATCATGATTTGAAAATGATGTGGTAAATGGTGCAAATAAATTAGAGCGTCCACAGATAAGAACTGTTGGCATCGACCCTATTCTGGGATTCGAGGAGGATTCGGATTCGAGGCCATTTGGATTCGAGTGGATTCGGATTCGAGATTTTTTTTAGGATTCGGATTCGGATTCGGGTTCGATTTTCCCACTGGGATTCGGATTCGGTTCGGATTCGAGTTACTGGGAAAAAAAGAGATTCGGATTCGAGATTTTTGGATTCGAAAGGATTCGCACACCCCTAGGCACATCATTTTCCAGGGAAATCAATTATGATGCGAAAGGGCGAATCTATGGCGGCGTATTTTCAGAGTAAATTTTGGGGGATTTTTAAACCCGTTTATTACTGGCCTGTTTGCGAATGGCTTTTTTAAATCCCAATTTTCCTTTCTTTCGAACTAATTTTCTGTTCGAAAAGTCATACTTCACATTTAGGTAGGTACCTACTTAACTTAGCAGAGTTCGTTCAACAGTGCGAGTTCAACAGTGCGGTGATTTCAAAAGAGCAAGTTTTGCTCTTTTGAAATCACCGTGTGGGGCTGCTCCTGACTCAGAGACTTGTTGGTAAAAATTTGTAAACATTTGCTCCTTCTTGACAAGCATGATGGCATGATCAAGAGTTTGCGACTGCAGGCTCATGTCTGGTTTTGGTAGCTTTTACTGACGAAATCTTGTGTTGAAATTGCCTGCCGACTGCTCGCGTTGGAACTGCGCGGGCGGACTGGGTCAAACCTGCACACCAAAAAATACAAAGGGACGTTGTAGGTACCAACACGCCTTGGGCCAATAAAAAGAATTTGTTCCAATTTTTCATTTTTTTTTTTCAAAGATTATGTTTTAATTTTAAAATTTCAGCTGGCAACCAACATGTAGAATGTAGAATTAGTGCTGCAAAGATGTGTGGATATTGCATAATGTTCAACAGTCGTAAAGAAGTTGATGGAAGTTGGTTTCTTTCTCTTGGGGTAATCCAGGGTTAAGATTTCACCAGATTTTTGGCAAAACATAGCTACACATTCACAGCCTTGGTTGAACGTAGACAAGCAAAAGGAGCAAAACGGCTCAATGGGGATAGCAAGCCCACAACAATTAAATTTTTGGAGAGCAGCCATCCTCACCCCTTCATAGCAGAAAATACATTTATCAAAGTCCAACCCCATTGGTGCCCCTTTCAGGGTTGCAAAAAGTCGGGAGCAATGCTCCCGGGACCGTTGCGGGCCGACCGGGATCGAAATTGGGCTTTGGGCTGAAGAGCAAAAAAAAAAAAAGCTCTCCAACTTTTTTCGCCCGGGACCAAAACGGACCGACGAGCAAAAAAAAAGCTCATCGCCCAAAAATTATTTCACTTTTCACCAGGCTCCAAAATCCGTGCTCCAGGGCTCCAAACGACTTTTTGCAGCCCTGCCCCTTTTGTGCCCAACGCTGGTTGCTCTGGAGACATAAAGTCAAAGGACTTGCGATTACCTGGGTCTAATTTTTGATGTTAAATATTCAAATGCAAGAATTTTGCTGGAAATTTTGAATGAAAATTCCCGGGAATTTTGGGAATATTCCCGGGAATTTTGGGAATATTCCCGGGAATATTCCCTTGGAAACTTTTCAAAGTCAAAAACAGTCAGAAAAATCAATATGAGACTGGAAATATTCCCGGGAATTTTCATTGAAAATTCCCGGGAATTTTGGGAATATTCCCGGGAATATTCCCTCGGGAACTTTCCCAGAGGGGCGGGAATATTCCGGGAATATTCCCGGGAATTTTGGGAATATTCCCGGGAATATTCCCTCACTCCGAACACTAATGATTGGTATGAATGGCGCCAGAGTAAGGCGCAAAGTATGAATGGGTTGATGTGGGCGAAAAGAAGCCCTGGGGAACACCCCGAAAACCTTACACAAGTTTAAAGTTTAAAGTTTTTTTTTTTTTCATTGCGCGAAGACACAAGGCGAACCATTCCCCCGTTGTTGTGCACTGGAAAGGGGAAGTTCTCATCTCCATTTCGTTTAATTCACTTTCTTGCATCTCTTATTTCTTTCTTGTATTTCTTTATGTCATCTTTATTTCTTTTCTTTTTATTCTTTTTAAAAGCTGCCTCTTTTGAAGTTGCTTTGCTTCCTTCCTTCATCCTGTTTTCTCTTTCTTTTTTTATCCTGCTTTAGATAATAAACGAATGTCAAGGTGAGCAGTTGGATGAACTGTTGTAAGGGATGTCTGATGAACTCAAGAGATGACACGGAATGAAGGACGAAGGAGGTGTGGATTAATGACGAATGTGAAGGTGAACAGTTGGACGAACAACTGTGGTGAGGGATGTCTGACGAGCTCGGGTGATGACACTGAATGGATGACGGAGGTGTAATGACGATGCCTAGCCCGGGAGATGATTGATCTGACGCTGAGCAAATGAAGGATTTAGCCAAAATTCAAAGCTAAGTTTTTCTGTTTCGCTTTCATTCATTTTTGTCTTTAGGTTGGTAGGTAGGCCTGACTTAAACTTATCTTAAGATTCCAGGGCAAGAGGAGCTTTGAACATGTTTGTGAAGGAGCAGTCTCGTTCGCATCTTATGATGTTTTGCTGTGTGGTTCAAGTTTGAGTTGGGCTAGATAGTGGTTAGGTATTTCTATAATGTAGGTATGTAATTTTGTGTTGCGCTGGGGTTTTGTGAGTGAGTGAAGGATGTTTTTCTTCAATTGTTTTTTCTTTTTAGTCGAAAGTAAATTTTAGGTTGTGGGTTTTTGCCGAAAAGAAGGCATCATACCTTACGTCTTGTCTTGTCTTGTCTTTTTTCTCGTGAAGTGGAAGGGAAATGGAAAAGTTTCTGCTGCCAGTGTTGCCAGATCGCGGGTTTTCCCGCGAAATTCCGCTGGTTTTTGAACTTCCCCGCGGGAAAATTTTGGGTTTCGCGGGTTGCGGTTTTTTCGCGGGTTCGGCTCTGCAGGTCGCGGTTTTTCCGCTTGTTTTTCCGGCAGATTTTTTTTTGTTCTTGGTTTCTGGTTTTTGCCAGTCTTTGGTGGATTTTTCGATTTTTCTTGTTTTGGAACATTGTTTTGCGACAAAAATTCGATTCATCCATTGACTGTCTGAGTTGATTATTGGATTTTTGACAAATTATTTTCATTCATTCATGATTCACAAGTTCAAACCACCGGCAAATTCCGCGAGTTTTTGAGCTCCCCGCAGGAAAATTTTGGGTTTCGCGGGTTGCGTTTTTTTGCTGGTTCGGCTCCGCAGTTCGCGGTTTTCCGGTTGTTTTTCCGGCAGAAATTTTTTGTTTTTGATTCCTGGGTTTTGGTGGAGTTTTTTCTGTTTTTTTTTCTAATTTTGGAACAAAGCAGCCAATTTTGCGAGTAAAAATTCAATTCATCCACTGACTTTCTCAGAGTTGGTTGTATTCATGATTCATTCTTTCATCATTCATTCGTTGTTCGCGAATTGCATCCCACAAATCACATTTCATTTGAACAACGGCAGAAAAAAACAGCATTGACCGCCAAAAATTGACTTGCTTTGCTGGTGAAATTCGACATGACTCTCGCTGATTTTTTGCATCTAAAAATGAAGAGAAAACCCACTGCAAGATGTTTGATGAAGAGATTTCCAAACAACGAGAAAATGTTGTATGGGCAGAGGTGGAAAAATTTTTTTTTGCGGTATGGGTGTCAATGTGTTGGAGAAATCTTATAAATTTTTAAAACTTTGGCAATTTTTTGTGGAATTTTTTTTGAATTTGAGGAAATTTGTTTCATTTACCAGCACCACAATGACATCCAGAGGTTCCTTTGCCCACTGTGTTGGTATCGGTTCAGATTCACGACTCACGAACCTTTCCAGAGGTTCCTTTGCCCACTGTGTTGGTATCGGTTCAGTTTCACGACTCACGAACCTTTCATTTCAGAAATTGGGTGGAATATGTCAGATTTCAACCACAGAAAAAAAATTCCCGCAATTGTGTGTTTTTTGCAGCCCGCGGTTTTTTGGCAATTTTCTGAAATTTCTTGCGGTTTTTCCGCTGATTTTTCACAAAAATCTTGCGGGTTTCAAAAAAATCATCTGGCAACACTGTCTGCTGCCCAGGAGTGAGGGCTGTAAGAGATTTTTGTTTTTTTTTTGTTTTTATCTATTTTTACCTTTCCTTCAAAATTTGTGGTCTTTGTTTTATTTTATTTTATTTTTAATAATTTTTTTTATATTTTCATTTCATATTTTTCATTTGAGATCGGACCCGATCTGGGGCATTGCAATGGGGTTGATAAAGATGTGGTCTGGGAACGGGTCGGGGACCCATGCCCAGACCTGAGCCGGGAACCTGCCCGGAGACGGCGGCCCATGTTGGCGGCCCCCACTGCGTGGTCAGTGCAAAACCTTTTTCACGCAGCTGGGAAGAGGGAGTGTGCGGGTGGTCCCTGAAACCGGACAGCCGGACAGGACCGCCGGACTGAACCAGACGGGTTAGGTTAGGTTAGATTGGGTTAGGATAGTCTATCCTGACCTAATCTAACCTAACCTAACCCGTCCGGGTCGGTCCGGTGTTCCGGCGGTCCTGTCCGGCAGTCCTGTCCGGCTGTCCGGTTTTCAGGGACCACCAGTGTGCGTACTGCTGGCGAACGCCGCTGGTGCTTCCGTGACTCCCTGCGCTTGTTAACCGGCAGTCGCCGGACAGCGCTCTTGCCGCGTGACTGACACAAGGCAAACCATTCCCCCGTTGTGGTGCACTGAAAAGGGGAAGTTCTCATCTTTATTTCATTTTATTCACTTTGTTGCATCTTTATTCCTTTCAAGTAGGTACCTATTTCTCTATGTCATCTTTATTTCTTTTCTATTTTCTTCTTTTGGAAAAAAAAGGTGCCTCTTTTGAGGTTGCTTTGCTTCCTTCCTTCATCCTTTTTTCTCTTTCTCTTTTCCTGTTTTAGATTAATGACGAGTGTGAAGGTGAACAGTTGGACGAACACTGTGGTGAGGGATGTCTGACGAGCTCGGTAGATGACACTGAATGGATGACGGAGGTGTAATTGACGATGCCTAGCCCGGGAGATGATTGATCTGACGCTGAGCAAATTATGAAGCATTTAGCCAAAATTCAAAGCTAAGTTTTTCTGTTTCGCTTTCATTCATTTTTGTCTTTAGGTAGGTAGGTAGGCCTGACTGTTAAACTTATTTTAGATTCCAGGGCAAGAGGAGCTTTGAACATGTTTGTGAAGGAGCAGTCTCGTTTGCATCTTTTGATGTTTTGCTGTGTGGTTCAAGTTTGAGTTGGGCTAGATAGTGGTTAGGTATTTCTATAATGTATCTAGGTATGTAATTTTGTGTTGCGCTGGGGTTTTGTGAGTGAGTGAAAGATGTTTTTCTTCAATTGTTTTGTCTTTTTAGTCGAAAGTAAATTTTAGGTTGTGGGTTTTTGCCGAAAAGAAGGCATCATGCCTACCTTACGTCTTGTCTTGTCTTGTCTTTTTGCCAGTGCTCAGGGTGACCATGGGAAATTTCCCCAGATTTAGGGAAAATGACGCGGAAAAAGTGATGTCAGGGAAAAATCTAGGGAAAATTACTCGTCAGGGAAATTCTGGGGATTTTTTTTGAGAATTGCAAAACTGTCAAATTGGGCGCCAAAAAGGAAAAAAACGAAATTCGATTTTTTTTTGGATTTCGATTTTCGATCGGACAATTTCGGAAGCCATGGGCAAAGCAGACATGAACAAAAAATTGGTCATGGCAAAATGCTGGTCGCACGTCGTCTGGTGCTGATCTCACCTCATCTGCTCCGATGCTCTGCTCTGCCGAGTGCCGATCGGCTCTGCTCTTCTCAGTGCTCCACGCAGAGACCGACATTGCGTCGAATGGGTTCCTCTCTGCGAAGAATTCAGTATAGACGGTCTCTAGCTCTGCGTCTCCTCCTCGTGGCCGCACCGCAGCAACCGCATACAGGCACATCTGTACAGGCACTTTGGACAAAAATGATGAAAAGGTGCCACCCATTCTCTTGCCTTTGATTCGCCCAAAATTTCACATTCCTTTTCAGTTTTTCAAAAAGATCATGAAACGGAGTGCAAAAGAGCGAAAATGTCCTTCCCTACATTGCACCACTCATAACAACCTTGAACCTGCGCTTTGAAAATATCGAGATGTTGCGATGTTGGCAGGCATGTCATATGGACTCTGGAAATCATGGCATCTCATGCCATGTTATGAGTGGTGCAATGGAGGGAAGGATATTTTCGCTCTTTTGCACTCCGTTTCATGATCTTTTTGAAAAACTGAAAAGGAATGTGAAATTTTGGGCGAATCAAAGGCAAGAGAATGGGTGGCAACTTTTCATCATTTTTGTCCAAAGTAGGTACTCAGTTTGACAGCTTCGTGGAAATTTAGGGGGAACCAAAATAGCATAACCATAGAGCTTCTGGGGGCTCCGCCCCCCAGACCCCCCGCCAGGGGCTCTGCCCCTTGGAACCCCGCTGGGGCTCCGCCCCAGACCCCATTGCGCCTGCGGCGGGCTTCGTCTAGGGAAAAAAATTTCTGAAAAGGGAAATTTTGCGTCCCCCACAAGGAAAAATTGTGAAATCTATCTGGTCACACTGCCAGTGCTTTCCTCCGGTCAGGAGGTGCTGTGCTTCGGGAAGGATGCTGAGTCATTGTTGGATTGTGTGCAAAGAGATGTGGGATTGAGGGCGCTTGGAGGGTCCAGGTTGGTGGCACAAGCTGGCTTGGATGGTGAATGGGCATGCGCTAGCTTTGCAGTGAGGGAAGCAAGAACTAAGATCGGGTATTTATTTGTACAGGCTGCTGTATTATATGGACCAGGTTCGTGTTGCGAAAAAGGTTTTTCTGTATTGTATGTCCAGCGCATGGGAAGTGGGACTGCCTGGTGTAGCGTTCCCAGGCTGCATTCCCTTTGTTAGGTAGGTATCATTCCCTTGTTCAGGTAGGTTTCTGTTTCCCGTTACTCAAATTACTTACTCTTCCTTTCCCATTTCTCTAGGAGGGAAGGGTTGGGACTCACTTGTCGCCTAAATGGCGAAACTCTGTTTCCTTTGAGCCGAACTGACTGATTGGGCACCTGAAAGATGAGGTATGGTTTCTTTAAGGAAACAATAATTATTAGCAGGTTGTAATACCTACCTAAAATACCTTTGTTCTGAGATTTTGAAATCCAAGAATCAGCTATGCTGGGATGCTTTGAGAGCAATGCTCATTTCGAGAGGCGAACCATTCTTCTTTTGGAGCATCAAGTTTGATAGATGAGATCTGTACCTGCTGTTTGTCCATGGCTTTGCACATTCCAACCTGGATGCTGTGTTTGAACTTTGGTGATGGTGCAAAGACATCTTCAAGGCTGGTGCTGAAACAAGACAATTGTGGTTGTTATCATGAAGAAACTCTCAACAATTGTGATAACCATGACGGTACTGAAGCACTGTTTTCCTTTTGAACCAACTGTGATAACCTGCTGTGATCTTCCAATTACTGTTATTTGTGCAAACTGGTCATTTGTTCCACTTTTCTTTCTTTCGTGTCAACTTTACATTGTGATATTTTCAGATTTTGTATATTGAAATTGCATTCTTTGTCTTTCTCCCGGTGTTTTTAAATTTGTTTGTGGATGTAGGCATTCCCTGGCCAGTGGAATCAATCTGAAAGCTCAGTTTTAACTTAGGCCCACTATTTCTAAATGTTTGCAGGTCAGAGTTTGTATTTTAACTTGGTCTTTTTATTTCATTTTTCTTTGAATAAAACCAGGTCATAGGCTATCTTGATTGATCCTGTGAAGATGTCTGACTGAACTTGAAAACGCATGGTGCCAATTATAATATAGGTTCAGTTGAGCCTCAAATCAGTGCTCAGTGATTAATCATATTTGTGCATTGCCTAATTTGACCTGCTGCCTGTTGGAAGAACTTTCTGCGAGGAAGAGAGTCTCGAGGAATTGAAATTCTGAGGTTGGTGATCTCATATTTTGATAGGTACCTTGAGCTTTGAAAGTCCTAATGCTGTTTTGCCTCCCCTGTGCTCTCTTTCGTTACACTGGCAAAGAAGGATTTGTCGAATTGAGCGATGGAAGGGTTGCTTGAGTTTAGGCAGAAATATGGATATGAAGTCGGAAGCTTGTTGTGTGCGGAGAGAAAGGCGTGAAATTGAGAAAGAGCAGTGGAGGCATTGGAGGGTGCAGGTGTCCTTGAAAAGTTCCCTGAGATGGTTTTCTGCAAAAGATCAAATGAGGTGGGATGGATTGTATGATGGTTCTTGGGGGAGTGCAGGGATCCCAGCCGTCCTATAATGTCCTATATTTTTAGACTTATCACGCAGTGCTTTGTTGAGCTGTTTCCCTTCAGTTACAATTTTTGAAAACAATTAAAATCGAGGACTAACTTTTGAGATCGATTTCACCAGCTCCCTGCTGGCATCATCAGTCAAGAGTTGACTGATGATGCCAGCAGGGAGCTGGTGAAATCGATCTCAAAAGTTAGTCCTCGATTTTAATTGTTTTCAAAAATTGTAACTGAAGGGAAACAGCTCAACAAAGCACTGCGTGATAACAATGCCTTCAGCAAGTGTCAAACTCATCAATTTTTAGACTTGTCCTATAATGTCCTATATTTCGGGAAAACTGTCCTATATGTCCTATATTTTCAAGTTTTTTTGTCTTTTTCAGCATTTCCCCCCCCCAGCTGGGGTTGATTTACATGTTTTTTGATTCTCAGATATTTGCCAAAATGCCAAAAAGAAGTTGTTTTGGAAGAGAATGAAAGTACCTACTTCTGGCAAATTCAAAACCAGTAAGTAGGTGTGTACTGGTCACATAAACTGATCCAGTAAACATTGGTTTTGAGTGACCGGTAATCACTGGTTTTGAATTTTCTCTTGGTGCACGCCTCAAACAGACCAATTTCAAGTTAGAAAACGAATTTGTACCACAATTAAAATTGCTGTCCTATATTTCCCATATTTTGCTTATTTTCACTCGAAGCTGCAAAAAGCTGTGTTATGAAAGTATCAGTCCCAGTGATAAAAATGAGGGAAAGAAATGACCGACTGAGTGAATGAAGATTTGTGAATGAAATCTGTTCCCAACATTCCCTTTTAACCCATCACAAACCCACCTTCAATTCATAATGACTTGTTCAACTTTCTTAGCAAAATTAATTTTCTGTCGGAAGTAATCCAAAACAAACGGCTATTCATTTTTTCAAACACAAATTTGAAGTCCAATGTTTAATCAGTGGCTGTTATCACCAGCCAAAAATCGTCCGTTAATATAACAATAAATTGCGTGATTGAAAAAGAAAAGAAAACGAAAAACTAGTCTGATAAGGGCCTGCCTACCTACACCTGCTTTACTTCCTGGCGCTGGCCTACCGTCGAGGTGAGGAAATGTTAGCTTGAGGCCAACAGCAGCAGCAAAACGAGACTTAATTGGAATCTAAATTTTCAGAGCTGTGATGCTTTGCACAAAGTCCCAGAAGTCTCAGTTTTAACCATTAGGTCATCAAATTTACCGGTCTGTCACAAATTAACTTTCTTTTTCTTGGAAGTAAGGCTTTGAATAAATTTTTCTTAAAATTCTATTCTTTTGTCCTTTGACAGGGTGATCAAAATCTGATCCTTGAATTCTGCAAGAAAGATGCCCAGGCATTTTTGATTTGGCTAGTAAAAAAATAAAGCCTATTTGTTAGATACCTAGCTAGAAAGGCAAAAATACGAACAATCGGACATGAATACGAATAATAAATTCGTACAAAAGTACAAGGCTGCAGCAAGTTTTGAACACCCCAAATCTTAAACCGGCTGTCTCCTGAAGCAAGATTGACTTGCTACAGACGGCAAGGCTTGTTTGCTTAAAGGCATTGCCAATCAATCATGCAAAATCAAACTGGCAAATTTTCCATCAAACCCACTTGCTTTTAGCAACTATCGTCAAAGCAAGTCAATATTGCTCGAGTGCTCAGGTGAAAATGGGCTATAATCATTTTTGAAACAATTTCTCAGTTATACTTTTCCTCAGTTTAGTAATCTCGAGAGAGTAGGGCCCTATCTGGCAAGAAAAAGTTAGCATAAAAACAGTCCTAGCTTATTTTGTACTATGTAGCACTGGCCCTATAGCATTTTACATAATCACATTTCTCTTTTGATGTTCAGTTTACTTGTGAATTGTTGATTTAAAATTAAGCATATAATAAAAAGGCAAAAACTGAAAAGAAAAACAAGTGGGTGGAAGATGGGTGGTTTTTTTTCACTTTTTGCCTTTGGGCAGGAAGTTGGTCAAGCAAAAAAGGTGTCGAGAGTCCTATAAATGTCCTATATTTTGACATCCAAGCTGTCCTATAAAATAGGAAAATTTGTCCTATATGTCCTATTATATTTGTCAAAAAGTGGCTGGGACCCCTGGGAGTGATCTGCTGTTTAGAGCCAGGGTTGGTGCAATGGAGACTGCTAGAAGACTGAGATGGGTTGAGGGAAAGGAGGAGTGTAGGCTTTGTGGAGCAGAGTCAGAAGACTTGCCACATGTTTTGCTCTGGTGCCGGGAATTGGTGGTAGAGAGGAGATCGGTTGGTTCATGGTTGGGAAGAGATGACAGGTGAAGATGTGTGTGGTCAAAATGAGGCTGCTGTGGTTTGTGATCATTTGGGAATTGGGAGAGAGGATGAGAAGAGTTTGTGGGTGGGGAAGGTGAAGCGTTACCTGCTTAAATGGAAAAGCAGAGTGTCTGTGTGAGTGACTTGACTTGATCTGGATATTTTGTCCAATATGGTGTTTGTGAGTGTGTCTGTGAGTTTTGAAGTTTTTTTCCCTCGATTACTTGGTAGGTAGTTATTGGCGAAAAGAAGCCAGAAACCATACACTTAGTCTTAGTCTTTTTTCTGAGTCTGTCACCGTGGCTCAGTCGGCAGCGCGTCTGACTCCCAATCGGGTTGGGTCGCGCTCCATTCTGGCTGCAGTCACAGAAAGGGAGACTTAGTGGCAAGTCTTCTAGTCCTTCGGAAGGAACTTAAAGAAGGTGGTCCCATGTGCAATTCACCATGTGCACGTTAAAGAACACTTAGCCCGTCCAAGAGTGGCGGCAAGTTACAGAAACATAATAAAGCCACAGACACACATACAGGGGTACCGACCGAATACCAGTGCAGGGATGGTGAATGAATGGTATGAATGGCGCCAGTGTGTGATGAGTTTATGTGCAAGGCGCAAAGTATGAATGGGTTGATGTGGGCGAAAAGAAGCCCTGGGGAACACCCCGAAAACCCTGCACCAGTTTACAGTCGCCTGCAGAATTTTCCTTATGATATGCTCATAAAAATTTTGTTTCCATGTTGAGTTTTTTGCTAATTTATGTCGATATTTTCATATGAAATGATTTTCATTTTTGTTTTTCGTTTTTTTTTTTTTTCTTTTTTGTGCACAGCAAAACATATGCATTTTTGTACACAGCAAAATGTTTGACTCTGTGGTTCCAATTTTTAAACCAAGGGCTTAAATGATCACTATATTTTCCCATTTATATGATTGGTAGGGTTTGGTGTTTTCATCTGCCAGATATTCTGCGATATTCCAAGTCATCCACTTTGTTTTTTCTGGTAGGTACCAAAGTGCCTGTGCCTGGTTGACTTCTTGGCAATGGGTTTCATCACTTTTCATGAAAGAAAACTGTTTGGAGCACTTTGAAAATGATATTAACTGAAATTTCTTGCATGGTCTTCATCTGTTACTTACCTACCTACCTGTCCTTATTACATGTTAGTACCCACATATTGTTCATGTTTTTTTTCTTATTGTTTTTGTGAAAAGAGGGAATAAAATAGAATAGAATAGAATGATTGAATTACGAATGAGAAAACTTAGTTGATGCCATGCCTTTTTTTAACAAAGGTTTGGATATGGGGAGTCCAACTGAGCTTGCTGTTAAAATTTAAACCTAAGTACTTCACACAATCTGGCCTGGATAGCGCAGTAGAATTCACAGCGTAATCAAACAACAGGGGGTTAGCGGAGGATGAAAAGGACACAGCCGAAGTTTTGGAGATGCCAATTTCCATTAAATTCTGCTCACACCAGTCATTTATTAGTTTCAGGTCTGTTTGAAGTGCATCACAGTCCTCCAGTGAATGGACAAATCTTATTTTATTTTACCACAATGACGTCAGCAAAAAGTCTGATGCGAGACTTTATGTGACATATGAGATTATTAATATAGGCCCTATATTGACAGAGAAGTGGGCCACAAACAGAGCCTTGTGGAACGCCACCAGTGACAAGTTGGGGATCCGACTGCTCCTAGTTGATTAGGACCTGGAAGTGTCTATCACTCAAAAAGTTGCATATCCACAAGTAAAGATTTTCAGGGATGGAGGGCTTAGAAAGCTTACTACGGAGTAAAGAAATAGATACCCTGTCGAATGCCTTCACAAGGTCGATGAATATTGCATCTGTTTCAGTTGACCTGCCTAATACCGTGTTTACATCTGAATTTTTAATGATCATTAAAAGGAAGCTCATTAATCGAAACTGTCGATTAATGATCATTTATTTTGACCCGTTTACATTTGCATTTTCGCCAAAAGTCATTAAAAAAGACTGCAGATTGCGCTTGCTGTTCCCTTTGAAAATTTCGTTGCCGGAAACAGCAGCAGTGAAATATGAGCGTTCTTTAAGAACAGAATACAATCTTGGGGGTATAGCTCAGTGGTAGAGCATTCGCCTGCAGACCGAGAGGACCTGGGTTCCATCCTCAGCAGCTGCAAAAAATTTTCAGATTCCATAAAAATGTTATTCGTTTTTGGTGGGTGTTCGAAGCTGTTCCATCTTTTTTTTTCTGGAATGTGGTGTCCTTGAATGGCCAGCAACATTTCTGCAGCATGATTTGTCGAATTTGCGCCTCTGTATACATTCAAAAGTGCTCAAGCGACCCCAAAACCACGAAATGTTTTGAACGTCATTAAAATAAATTATGTTCGGAACATAATTAAAATAAATGATCTTCCTGATGACGTTCCCTAATTTTGGGCGTTCACATCTTAAATTAATGACAAAAACTGAAAATTAAATTATGTTCCGGAACGTCATTAATCGAAAAAATTGGAAAAAAGCGTTTACACTTGCGATTTTAATTATCATTAACTTTTTAATGATAATTAAAAAACAGATGTAAACAGGGTATAAGGTTGATGAACAAATCATGAACAAAGCCTGTGAGTTTCTAACTGTTGGCCTCAAGTATAGGCCTAATTGCAGGCCATTTTTTGCATTCAAAACATGATTTTTTATTTTATTATTATTTGCAATTCAAGTAAAATGAATACTTTTGTTGAAAATGAATAACATTTCAGGTGTTCGAAAACGTTACTTAAGTTTTGATTTGGCATCATTTGCAAGCAATAAAGGAAAGAAAAATCCTTTCACAAGAGTTGGGTTTCACAGCAGTGACCTGGCCTGAAACCATGTTGACCATGAAAGAAAACTTTCCTGCTTTCAAGAAGATAAGCAGCAAATATAACCTGCCACCATCCCCTCCATCAACTTAGCCGATGAACTTATAGCTGAAAGGTTGTAGGTACATGAAAGCTACGATCCTGAGGCCTATGAAAAACCCTGATGGGCCACTTCCAGTCCATAGGTATAGAGTTCAACACCAGGAAGAATGAAAAGAGGACAAAAAGATAACCGCCACGGACTGATAATTTCCAGAAACTAGGAATAGTAATTTTTCGAAACCAAGAGTTGGATTGACACCATGTTTGATTGATGTCATTGCAATTGACTATTATATGACCAGTTTTTTATCCTGGAGAAAAGAATAAAGGTGCACAATGCCAAGTTGCCTTCGTGTATCGGCAAACAAAATGGCAATGTGCGCCATCAATGTGATCATTATACATTTTTGGGATCACCTGTTTTTCAGCTTCGCATCACAATAAGTTTCATCAAAATCAATCGTGTAGTTGAAAAGAATTTAAGTTTTCGGTATGCGGGGTGCTGCATTTATCCACAGTGCCAATGGGAATTCTGAGAGGCAAAAACATCCACTGCTGTGACGTCACATTCCTCGCAAGCTGGCCAATTATTATCTGAGGCACTGGTTGGATCCTACATCTGAGGGTGTGAAAAGACACTTCAATCTTTGTGATATCTGCGGAAGGGTCCTTCTAAAACGCGGAATTCACGGAAGTTGCAGACTGAGGCTGCAGGGTGAATCTAAACCCCCAACCTTCAAACCAAGCCACCCTGATCTAATCTAACCCAACCTAACCAAACCCAATCAAACCTAACTCAACACAACCTAACTTAACCTGTGGTTCCGCAAATTCGCTTGTTTCGGGAACCGCCATATCTCCCATTGGTCCGCGTCCACATTTTAGTTCGTCCCTCTGCGGAAGGTTCTCTAAACAGTGGACACTGCAGCATTTTTTTCTTGGTAGGTAGGCCTATTTGTAACATTTTGTGCCCTGTGATAGCAGGTCCAACTAACATTGACATGCCATGTTGCCTGTATTGTACGTACTGCCATCAGTGATCTGTCTTTCACTGGTGCATATTTGTAATTTATCCACCTTAGTGCAAGTCTCAGCAAATGGATTTTAACAAGCCTATGAGCATATGGTAGGCCTACCGGACCCCTGTTTACTGGAACCTATCTTCTCCAGACCTTCTATTTATGGTTGAAGTATGGCAGTGCAGCACTTCATCTTTGCTCTCTCATTCCTCTTGTGTCTGAACCTTGGTGTGTCGAGGATTCATAAACTTGATGTGCAGGTTAGTTTAAAATAGCTTGTGGGTTGTAGGCCTGGATCTTTTCCCCGCAGAGGTAGATTAATTGCTGGGCGCTTACACCTGTAGGTACCTTATTCTTTAATTTCTATTATGTTTTTTTTACTTGTTGGGTTATTGTTAGCGAGCAACGGATACCTCGTGGCTTGCACTGGTTCTCATCAGAGCACCGAAGTTACCTAAGCAATGTTAGGCCTGGATAGGGCTGGATGGGAGACCACCCTTGTACCCCAGGTTGTGCTGCTGGAAGGGAGCTTAGTGGCCAAGTCCCTCGTCTCCTTCGGATGAGACGTTAAGTAGGAGGTCCTGTGTGCAGCATCACACTGTGCAGGGTAAAGAACACCAACCGTGTTCCAGTCCAAGAGAGGCTGGCAGGTAACAATTCACAGAAGCCACACAATTTCCATGGAAGTGCTGTCCGGTCATCCTGCAGGTTGCCGGTTGGCAATAGCCGGAAAACTGGAAGCGTGGATGGCTATGGTTCAGCCTGGAGCCGTGTGGGGTGCTGCAGCAGTTGCACTGACCAGTATGCCGTTACCCCATCGATATCCCAGTTACAGTTACCGATATCCCAGTAACCGACCACAATAGCACTACGCAATGCAAGAACTCCCCTGCCGCATGCATTCGCATGTGTAAAATAACAACAGGAAAAATAACAGGTCCACGTTTTACCCAAGGAATGATTTTATTTGTGGTCCTAAATTATCTAGAAACTATGTGGCCAAAACAACATGGTTTGATCTCTCACAATCGAGGGCTTACTTTCTGTATGTTTTGCATGGTGGCCTGCAGCTCTGTCAGCCTGAATGTTATTCTTATTCTTACTCTAGACCTTCTGATTTTCGAAATATTGATGGCATTGGCAAGTTCGTGCTTGCTCCAGTAAAAATACGAGTATCTTGGAAGTCCCATTTTGCTGCAGATTTCAGTTAACTGAGATCAGACCCTTGGTTGCCACAAAGTCAGGTTGCCTTCTTGAATCCTGTTTGAACTTTCAGGATTAGGTTATGTTGGTCTACAATTTTGTTAATTCCGGTGGATAGAGTTGAGTATCCTTGGGTACTCATTTGTTTTGACAAACGAATGACTAGGGAAGGACACTCAACTTCATCCACTGGCATAAACCCAATGCCCAGACATTACCCTTGTTGGCATCGGCCTGCATGAGTTTAAAATAACATCATGGCCAAGTTCAATGGACCAGTACCCAAGTGATCACTTTGTATTTTTATAATCTAGCCTTCTGTTATTTTGTACAAATTCTTTTGTGAAAAATGAGCTGGGTAGATACCTACTTCATGAATTTTATTGACTCTCAGAATTTAATAGGCCTTTCTTCAATTTTTTATTTTTTATTCAGAATGATTCCAGACGCTACATTAGTTTGACAACATTTGGATTTTACAAGGGTGGCTATCTGGATTTTCAACTGAAAGGCTTCAAATATTTCCCGAACGTCAAACCTGCTTTGGTTGGTACCTGGGTCATTTATTTTGTCGCAATCGGTAGACCATATTATGATCTTTAACTCATTGAGCCTGGAATTTGACAACTGCACATGCAATATCAAAGCCAGATAGATAACTTTTCATTGTTTCACCAAATCCGGAAATTAATTTTTGGGATAAAAATACGTCGTGATTTTTGCATTTTCATGGCCGATAACTGCCATTATGTATTTTTAGAAAAAATAGGTTGGTACTCATTCCACTTTGAAAGAGCCTGTAGAATTCAAATTTACTGTCAAAATCAGTGCTAAAATAACCAAAAACACTTGCACCAAGCCCAAATGAGAGAACACCAAAATTGTAGAAAAATGTGATGAAGCCCAAATGAGAGAACACCAAAATTCTGGAAAAATGCTGTGAAACCCGTTGTTTTGAATTGCAACCGCTTCCCAGTCGGGCAAAGCCAATTTTCAAAAGATCGCCACGTAGCCAAAATGTTCCCCAATTGGGATGACACAAAAACCAAAATTGTCGCTGAAGTATCGTCTGCCGGAATAAATAAATTCAAATTCGCTTCGACAGCCATAATTTGTCGGGAAATTGCATCAAATGAACTGGAAACGGACCAGGTCCGTTCTTCGGCTTTGGTGATGGAATTTTAAAAACATGTTCTGGCCATGATATATTTGGCTTTGTGTTAGGAATTTTGCATTTTTTTTTTTCAATGTGCCCAGATTCTTGATCTTTTACCAGGTGTTTTGAGCCAAAATGTTTTTTTTTTTTCAATTCTGGACCAAAAACGTTTTTGGTCCAGAAATGGCATGGAGAAACCTAACCGTAAAAAAGTTGACGAGAAAGCATTTCCACTTCTTCCTTCTCCACCGCAGGTACTCATTTATCTTTGAATGGGTTTCTGCTCCTTCAGACAACTTCAAATGACATATCCTCAGCCATTTTTAAGCTGGAGGGCTGAAATGTTCCACTTCAGACAACTTCAAATGACATATCCTCAGCCATTTTTAAGCTGGAGGGCTGAAATATTCACCACTTAACCAATAGTTTTACTTTTGGTCAATACCTATCAATCGAAACAGAGTGTCTCGGGGCAGCATTTCCCGTTCTGAAACTTACCGCTTTTGCCATCGGTAACATAAAACAGCTCAGGTACCTAGGTAGGTATATCTCCACGCAGGAACAAGATGGTCAAGGTAATTTTATGAAGTCACTGCCGTTACCGCTTTTGCCATCGGTAACATAAAACAGCTCAGGTACCTAGGTAGGTATATCTCCACGCAGGAACAAGATATCAAGATGGTCAAGGTAATTTTTTGAAGTCCTGCCGTTGAAAGGTTCTTTCTTCACTTGAGCTTTTAGTCAGGCAGGTAGTCCCCCTCCCCCAATGCCCAATCTCGTGGGCCGGTGAAACATTTTTGCGAGGTTGGCTGCCTCGGGCGACCAGTCGTCCGCTTTGCATTTGCCTAACCTCTACAGTCTAAGGGGTGCTCAACAATTTGGGAAATGCAGGAAAACTGGGAAAAAGTCGGAATTTTTGCAATCCGGGAAACTGAATAACCTGGAGTGAAAGCCTGTAAAAATGGCGAGCCAACCTCTGGCTGGGCCAGAAAACAAGGGCGCATATGGACAGGCAAGGGAGTTGCCATGAAACGAAGTTGTTGTTTGCGAAGAGTTGCCGAAAGTTGTTATTCGTGTGCACCCCGACAGGGGTTGGCGCAGGCAGAAGATTACAGGGGTTAGGCCTATGCCCCAAGTGTGTTTAAAAGAGTTGCCAGCAGGGTTCGCAAAAACCCAGGGTTTTTTAATTTTTCCCAGCCCAGTGGGTTTTTCTGGTTTAAACCGGGTTTTTAGGGGTTTTTCCCGGGTTTTTCGGATTTTTCATTTTTACCTGGGCTGCGCAAATCTTTATTCGGTTCGAGGATGAACTGTGAAGTATAAAACATTGTCGCATTAACAACCGAGAACTGAGATTAATGAACACATGAATAGTGTGAACGAAGTAATGAACAATCTAGAATTGGGTTGATTTTTTAACCGTTGCTGTAATTGTGTTAAAATAATTTTGCAAAAATCAAATTTCAGAGTTCGGTTGGTTTGTCGTTATTGCCTTTGACTTTGTGACTGACTTATTTTCTTTCTCTGTTCTCCGATTACGAATATAAAAACAAAAAGTTGTCACGAACCAGATGAACCAGATCAGACATCATTCACATCAGTCTGAGAGTGAGTGCTCGCCTCTGCCAGCTGCATGGTGGGTTATAACGGGTGTCCCAAAAGTCCCTATACAGTGGTTTTTTTTTTTCCATAAGCAAAATTATGTTCATCACCCGCCAGCGCATCATTGGCCCAATTTTTTTCCAAGAGACAATCACAGCGCAACGGTACGTCCAGGAAATCCTGGAGCCTTTTGTGGCTCAATTGAATGCACAGGAAATCGCCAACGGATGGTTCCAGCAAGATGGAGCAACGGCGCATCCATGGATTTCTTGGCGGATTTTTCCCCAACCGCCTCATCTCCCGCGGCCGGTGGCCTCCCCGGTCGCCCGACCTGACGCCTCCAGACTTTTTTTTATGGGGCCGCCTCAAGGGGTCAGTTTACCAGGAGAATCCACACACATTAGAAGAACTTCAAGCTGGGATCACGACGGAAATTACATGGATCACTGTCCAAGAACTCGGCAAAGTTTTTGCAAATATCCGACGGTGAGAACAAGCCTGTTTGGACGCCCAAGGAGGCCATTTCCAGCACCTCCTGTGAAGATTTCCATCTTTCGCAAGTTGCTTTTGCCTTTTCCAAAAGTCCACCGTCCTTTCTCCGGTTGAAAACAAAGCTGCGCCGGCAAGAACCCCGAGGATGCCAACGCTTTTCTACTGTATAGGGACTTTTGGGACACCCGGTACCTTCTGGGCTGGTTGGTAGTCTCTCAGGATTGGCCGCATTATTCCTCATCGTAACTCAGCCTCAGCAGTCAGCTCAGATCAGACTCAATAGCTAATTCAGCAGGTAGATGCACATTTCACAACAATGGCACCAACTAATAGCAGTCGGCAGATGACTGGCATTCATCGCGCTTGAGCATAGAAATCAAAATTTGCAAGCACAAAATATATGATGAATTGGCTATTGACTTGATTCGAGTCTAGACAAGAACTTGTGGTTTTCTTCAGTTTTTGCCTTTTTGGTTTTCTTTATTTTGTGTAAATGTTCGTTTTCATATTGTTTTTAACTTAATCGCCCACACATTTACAATAGAATGCTCCCTTACCTTCTGCCTCCTGGTTTTCCAGTGAAAAGAAAAAGACAAGGTAAATGCCAACAAAACACAATTTGTTTGGCCATCATTAATTCACCACAATGGCTTTTCCAAATTCAAGTGAAAAAAAAACTCTGGAAAAAAAACAAAACAAAAATACGGGTTTTTCAGTTTTGCCCAGCCCGGTTAAAACCGGTTTAAACCCCCGGTTAAAACCGGGGTGGTTTTAACCGGGGCGAACCCTGGTTGCCAGATGCTTGTCTTGAGCAATTTGGTCAGTCAGGGGAATTCGTGAAAATTATTTTTGAAATGTCTGAGTGGGTTTTTTGCAAAAATGCTGAGAACCCTGCACAAAGAAAACGTGGTGTTGAAACTTACTTGATTTAGCAGCATAAGTATGCACTTAGCCTTTCTCACTGAGGTTGGTTAAAGATTATCTTGACAAGGCATTAGGTACAGTGACTATTCCAAGTGGCCCTCCAATCGCCTTTTGGCCTCTGCTTTTAAGCTTAAAGATCCTCAGTTTCAGGATCGTACCGTCGGTATCATTGTTCTATCTCAAAAGATGAATGCAGGCTTTGATTAGTACTTAACCTACCTATCTTGTTGTTTTGATCTGGGTATCTTGCAGTTTTGATTTGTGCAATCACTCTTTTTACCTATTTAGTTTGGGCTGAGTATTGATCACTCTTCGAGTGACATCTCAACTGTTTACATGCGCAATGAGCAAGATAAGTGTCTATTGAAACAGGATCAACGTGAACTTGACGCCAATGCAGCTATAATATTCTTCATTTTTGACCTGGATAACAGCCAGTGAGTTTCACCTTGCTAGTTAAAGAATAAACTGCCTATGAAGGTTTAAGACATGAAATCGAAATCACCGTTGCTGGCTAAAAAAAATTTGTGCTGGACTAAATTTGCAGCATGAAATTACATACCTTTACATTACGAGAGGCCATGGCCTGGTTTCTAGAAATATTTAAGATAAATATTTGCAAATATTGGCTGGACAAACTGAAAGATTAAAACTCAAGCTGGGAAAAAGGCCACTAAAATAAGTTTTTTGGTTTTCTAGAAGTTGCCCCATATGCTGTGAGGTTACTACCAGTCGGAGTAACTTGGAGGTAACTACCAGTTTCCAATTTTGATAGATGATAGGTAGGTACCTACCCATATCACACAATCCGGTTTTTTGTCACTGGGAGGATTGAACTCAGATTGATTGTAAACTGTGATTGCCCTTTCAATTGTTTTTAAATTGTTACATGTAAGATTTTACTGCCTTTTGCTGATAAGTTCCTGCAACCAGTCTGCCAATTTTTTTTCTGCATTGTCTCTGCAATGTGCAGCAAAAGTTGGTGCTAGATCTTAGGCGAACTGTAAAATGCTTTGTCATTTTCCCAATTTTGTGCTGGAGTGGCTTGGTACCTACATACTAACCTGTGGTGTCCTGCAAAATGTCACTCACAGACCGGATCACCGCTCGTCTGTTTTTACTTTCTTTCTTCACCAGGGTCAACGTGCGTTGTACTCCAAAAATCCCTTCTGTGCACATCTTCCCAAATGTATCCTTTGTACCAGAGTTTAGAAACAAGCGTCAGTCATTGCAATCTGTCAGCGATAGTGCTCTATTTATGCCACCAAATTCACCAAAGAGGAGGCGGAGAATGGCCATTGAAGGTAGGAACCAGGAAGTCATGTAGGCCCACTTATGTATGCTGTCCTATGTAAAGGAAGTCCTACCGACTAGATTTGGTATTTTCACTCTCTGTTTTGTTGCTTCAATGTTGTCTTGTTCGACTCACTCGTACAACCTGGACTCATCATCAGCATTACCTTTTTGACACTGCAACTTTCATATCCCATTTCACAAATGCAAAGAAGTCAGATGGGAGTGTGCAAGTGGCCGTTGAATTTTCTCAAATTTTCTGGGATTTTCACTTTTCATTATTGCTTAGCTGTTATCCTCAATTGGAATGTGTAGGGGCCAACCGTGTTTCTAGCAGCCACCAGTTGTCTTATTTCAGAAAAAATTCTTTAATTGCCAAAGGTGAAACGAAACCAACACACCAGGGAGAACACACATTGCAGTCTGGTTATCATTCAAAATAGTCCAAGCATAGACCTGCCCAAAAGTTTGGCCAACGGTCAAATAAAAAGGCACATTGCATTCAGCTTTTCATCAAGATGTTCAGTGCCTAGATTTTAAAATGATTGGTCTCTTTGATGTCAATGATTGAGAAAATGCATGATCACACATGAAACACTCCATGCTTTTGAAGCAGACTTTCTTTGGAATAGGTAGGTACAGTGGCGTGCTGGG
>JASGXE010005714.1:0-23198 GCA_030068105.1 Sinentomon sp. SZTP_YWyxl | reverse complement strand
GAGCCAGAAGTCAATTTTCGGTTTATTCTAGGCGCGCCGCGCAGATAAACGCAAGCCTCGTCTTGGAATTCACACCTAAAGTTGCATGTGCTCGTGCAGTGGCGAATTGAGCTTTCATTTATTCACCACTTCAAATTTCCATGTCATGGCAACACGCATACGAGTGTTTTACCGTGATATGGGGCAAAACTTCCCAAATCGAGTCGTCATTTATTTTGCCCCTGAAAATTTCCAAATCATCGCAACACGCTCATGTTGTGTTGATGTGTGCAGCGAACCTTTTGAAATTTTAAGGGGCACAAATGTTGACATTGTGGTGGAGTTTGGAGGAAGGTATAGGTGATATTGAATGAGAGGTGGGCTTGTGGATAGAGTTGTTAGCGTTGGCGTCGAATGCATTCTATTGTCGACACAATTGCAAAAAATATGTTGGCCCCAGAAAATATTGAACACCCTGTACATACGTCCAAAAATGCCAATGCGATTTGACCACGGAGTTCATTGTTTTTGGAGAAACAGAATCGGAACAAGAGGGAGCATTTTTGTCACGAGAAACGTTTGAATGATTTATTTTGCATTTTTTCAATTGGTATATTTTCTTTTTATGGTTTTCTCCGCCCACCCTTTCTGCCAGATCACAGGCCGCGTGGGGAGCACCCCCATGTTGTCTTGGGCGTAGGCCTACCTACCGCTCGAAATGCTTCCATGCATGTGCCCATTTCTCAGCCATCCGTCTCTTATGGATACATCCCAACTGTCCAAGAAATCGTCCCGACCTGTCTATCCCACCCTCTACCTCTTTTGTCCTTACGCGTGCCCTTTCCCATCAGTCCAGTGACCCCACCCTCCCCTCCCTACCCTCCGCTCCCTACCCTCCGCTCTTTGCTCTTTAATATGTGTAGTGCCGTTATCCATGTCGCATGCACGCTTTCATTTTCATTTCTTGACATTATTTTCCACTTCCGGCCGGATTTTAAATGATTGAGCCGACATCCGGCCTGTCTATATCCCTCTGACCTCTGCCTGCCTGCATGTCAGTGTCCGTCCGCCCCCTGCGAATTCTACGTGTGCTTGGTCTACGATACGAAGTGTGTGTTTGCAACTACAACGTACTACAGGGTACTTTCAAAAGGATTCAAAAGAAATCAGAAGGCTTTGAGTTCAGGGGCGTCCATTGCCTCCCGCAACCGCCACCGCATGGATTGAAATAGCGAACCTTTATCGCATAACTTGAGTCTGGTTTGTGGCGAGTGGCTTGATAATTTGCGCAACGCACTTCCGAATTATGCGTCCAGAAACCGTCGTCGCCCTGCTGTTTTTGACTGGTTTTGAGCGGAGACCGTTGGCAAAATCAAAGCCTCCGACGCATCTCATGCGCCAATGACTGCTGCCTGCGGCTATAACCTCCTATCAAAGAAATCTTATGAGATCCCCAATAGGGTTTACTTCTGTGTAAGTTTTTTGGGATGCCATGAGTGCGGTTTCAAAGATAAGCCCAACAAAAACCAGACACTGATGCAAGGGGTGCCTCATTAATTTACTAATTAATGTAATTAATTAATAAATTGATGTCTGATTAATGTCTCACCAAGTGGTGTCTCATTAATGATGCTAAAATACCTTTTTCTCTCTAAGCCGAAACAGTGTTGGCTTTTTGATTGAAATCACGTGGAATGGAAACGAACGTTTTTCATCAATTGTGAGACTCTTTAGTGATCTTTTGAATTGAATTGAATTGAATTGAACAATTCGGGGATTTCCTCAACAATCACAAAAAATCATAGATAAAAAAATAAGTTCACAAAGACAGAAGAAAAATCAATGAATGTTATGAATGTTAGAAACCATATTGGAAAACATTTGTTCAAATTCAAATTCAAAAAAAAAAAAATAATGCTCGGGGTGAGCGTGTCGGAAACAAGAAAAGTAATCTTCATCTCAAGAATGCAACACTCAATGGTTTGACTATGTGACATCGGTCGGAAGAGTGTTCCAATCAGAGATTGTCCGGGTAATAAAAAAAATCTCCCAGCATTTTTTTTGAAAGATGTGATGTGGGCCTTACTTTGAAGGGGTGGTCGGACGGCCATATAATTCGTAAACGAATAAGCTCCCTGCATTGTCTACAATTGAATCGCCCCAATTGTCCGGGCGTCTCTTGAATCTGCCTCGACATAGCATTTCTGGGCAATCGTGCTCACACTGCACTTTCCAGCCACTCTATGCGAAAGTTCTCCAACCTTTTATATGAACTGTCATTCTTTCCTAGTTTTTTTCTTCTTTCTTTTCTTTCCCTCTATAGTGAAAGGAAAAGTTTTTGCATTTCAACTTTTGTGTCCAGTCTCCAGGGGGTGCGTGGCTGGGCCATAAAGGGGTGAGTGGTTAGTAGTGGGTGGGGAGAGCATAAGCTGTCTTGGAAACAGGTCGAAACGTGTCTGTCTGTCTGCTGTCTGCTCCGTTGAACTTTGGTGAGTCTCTTTTCTCATGTCAAAAGAAAAGAAAAGAAAAGCTCCACTTTTTCGATTGATGCAATGACCTCGTGTCAACTCTCTGCACCAAGAGCTGACCGAATTTCAGTCACCCGTCCCTATAGGCACGACCGAGCGAATGACCGACCGACAAAAGATGGGCGACGTATAAAAAAGAGGATATAAAAATAACAGCAGACGTTTTGACACGAGCCGGGGTACAGCCTTCAAATGGTACCATTTTTGGTAATGAATCGTACCTACACGTGTGTATTCGCACTATTCAAAATAATAATTTTGATATTATTTAAACAAGAAAATACACGAAGTTAAATGGTGTATTATTTTCAGCATAAGGTGTAAGTATTGGCGAGAGAGAGAGAGAGAAAGGGGAGAAGGTGTGAGAGAGAGAAAGAAAGAGAGAAAGAAAGAAAGAAAGAAAGAGAGAGAGAGATGGAGGGAGGGAGGTAGAGGGGGAAGGGGAGAGATAACAGGTGTTTGGAGTCGACTTGCATTACCGTTTATCGATTAATCTGTTTTTGTTTTGGAAACGACAATCAATGAGGCGAGGCACAACAGATTCCAGTCTACCAACGGCGAGTGTAGGTCGTCGGTTGCAGGGTGGGTTGCATGGAAGCACGTGTTGCGAATCCTTTCCCCTCCTGCCCCCGTCCCCCCACCATCCACCACCCTCAGCCTTGCCATGGGGCACGTCCGTCTTATTTTCGTTTCGCGAGAGGGCATGGCCTGGTGCAAAACAGCGTGGAACTTGAAACTGCCGCCCATGAAAACCAAAGGAAGAGGACAGTTTCCACGTGGCCATCGAAAAGAGGAGGCAGTTAGGACAGAAAAAGTCCGGACACTCGAAAGCTGTTTGCTTCTGTTCACTTTTCTGATCGTTTTTGCTTGGAACTAGTGACTCAGGCTTCGTGTTCTATAGTCTCGTAAATATGTACAAATCGTCATTTCACCAGATATGGCACGTGGGCGAAAAATGGAAAAACAGCTTCAACTCAATTCAAATCAATTTAGAAATTTTTGGAGTCTTCTCCTCTCAAAAACATGGTAAAATCAGGAATCAGCAAACAATCGACAGGGCGATAGATATGCGCAATTACAAGCCACTGTAATTGTAATTGTACAAACAACAATAATTATGATAATCAAAACATGGCACGATTTTCTAACGTTGGCTCAGACAAAGATTACAACCGAGATTATTGAACGTTGTACGCGGATATAGCTCGACCCTAACCTGAGTTACCAAACCTAACCTGTCTCAATTTATTTGTTCGGGATGTTTCTACCACTTTGTGCGAGTCGGGTATTTTTCGGTGGCCACATGTGTGGTTCGGTGGGAAAGTTCGATCCCCGAAAGCCCAAATCCGATACAGAATAATCAAGGAGGCGGTCACGGACCATTTCGCAAGAGGCAGGACCCTTTTATTCGTCTACCGGACGGAAACGCGCCTCTTGATGTGCGTGCGGCATCGAACAGCTGTGTCCCGAAAGCAGTTTGCCAAACATTATGGGCAGCTTCCTTTGGCAATTCAGAGACAAAAATGTTGAATAACTTTTTGTCCTCCAATGTGGGAACTACACGAAAAAAAAAAACATGGGACCTTACACCATAAAATTCAACATTTTGTTGATGTTGACACCAAAACTTTATTGTAGATTCTGGTACCACGCGAAGGAAATTCTGCTCTTGTTGGCCCTTCGCACTGTCCAATGCTTCTCTCGCATCTTTTCCCGCATCTCAGCTGGTGAAATACAGATCTTGAAAGGACCAAATCACCATTTTCAACGGAGGTACGTTGCGGCGGAGGAAAATCGGATGCGAGGCATCACTCCCGGTTAAACCTAACTTCGCTTAACTTAACTCCTTTACTCCCTCTCCCAACGCAAATCGTTTTCAAAGATTTTCTCAACATTCTCCAAGCTGCCTTTCTTTCAGACCAACTTTGGTTGATTGGGTATGTTATAAAATCAAGATGCAAGCCTTTAGCCTTCTGCCTTTGGACAGGACAGGCACTGCGAGGCACAAGTCAAAAAATGACACATGGGGACAATCAGCTCGCAGGACGGACACGATAAACCCCAGCGCTTAACTTTTGGTTCCATTGGGCTCACTGCGTGTGAAACGGAAGGTCATGTTCCACGCTGTCTATTCTCCCACAGCAGAGACAGGTTCGCAAGAGGGGTAAGAAAGGTCCGTGACAGCTTAATGCAAGCGAAGTCTTCTTGTCCGTGGAAGTTGATAAGCCAGCTTAGAAGTTTCTTTCGAAGCGGGCGGCGACCCTCCCTACCTCCCTCGCCAACACACCCTCAAGAAATTGACACCCATCCGCCAAAATTCTTTCCGTGCCTCCCTCTCCACGCCTCCTCTTTTAGGCGAGATGACCTACAGAAGGATAGACAGATCTCTCTGATAAGGTAACTCAGGCTATTTTGTCCCCGTAGTGTGAGACAAAAGTCAGGTACGCCATGGATATTTGCTTCAGTTTGCAGGCACTACATCGTCTCAGTGCGGGTTCCAGTAAAGACAGCTTATTTTTTTGTTTGCTCGTAATGCGAGTCGGGGTTTATTTCGATTTGGCGCGCGGATAAAAAAGGCAACAACCAAAACTGCCCCAACCTAACCTAACCCATTTTATTGTGTTGTGAATGTTTTTCGTGCTCACTGCTGCTCGAGACTGCACTGCTAGTTCGATGAAAAAGTGCCGTCGTCCGCATAAAGAAATCGAGAACGATCAGCAGAGTTCCTCCTGTTCCAGCACTGCTCCCCTATTCACGCAACACAGGAAATAAAAGGAAATCGGACTGAGAATATGTGGCCAAGATAAAGATCACATGGGCAACAGGCATATTCCTTTATCTTATTTCTGTTGTCCTTTGGGCCACACATACACGTGAAAGATGACTAATTTCTATCTTTCTCCTTTTGACTTCTCTGGGCTTTTGGCACAGAGCAAATTCCTAATGCAGACAGAAGATGAGAGCTGTTGACAGAAGATGATGAGCTAACGATTGGGTTGTTAAAATGTCCACTTCCCAAGTGGTCCTGCGACCTCCGTTCGACCCTGTAGAAGGCATAGTCCAATTGGAGCAGCATAGCAGAGCCAGTCACGAGTCACGTGTCCAATTAATTTCAATTGGGAAAGATGGAGTTGAGAGCGGACTAGGTAGATGATAAGAGCTATGAAGAGGAGTGGTGTTCCGTTAGGCAACTGCGAAGAGCCATGGCATAGCACTAGGCCCCATAAGCCCGTTCATTAGTTCGCTGATTCTATTATTAACGCATGGGAACGAAAGCAGACACTTCTCTGCTGTTCGTGGGGCCTACCCCACCGCCCCATCTCATTCCTCTTCCCAGCACTCCCCCTCCCTCACAGGCGGCGTTTCTTTCGCCTCCGGCCATCGGAACTAACCATCAGGCAGGATCAGGATTGGGTTGGCTTGCAACACGACTGTGATGAAGTTTGGCGAAAGTTTTGCGAAACTTCACTTCTCTCTGGCTTTGGTTTTGCTTGTTTCGAACTTACCTACTCGCTTCCTTCGTTCGTGTTCACGATAATCTTCACAAATCGGAATCGAATCAGCGCCTGATTTCAGGCTTTCTTCTTTTCTTTTGTCTATTCCTTTATTCCGCTCCCCCACCCTCTCTCTCTCTCTCTCTCTCTCTCCTCTCTCTCCTCTCTCTCTCTCTCTCTCTCTCTCTCTCTCTCCTCTCCCCTCTCCCTCTCCCCTCTCCCCTCTCCCCTCTCTCTCGTTTTAACCATTCCTTTCTAGGGGTTGATTGAGCTTAATACCAAAGAAAGCACGTTTACCACCTGCCCATAAGCACAACTTTCCCCGTTTGTTTGTTCATCTGAGCCCCCTCCCCCGGTTTCGCCTTCTGGAAGAAGGGAACTGCAGCACATAGCAAGATATTTTCAAAGAATATTGCACTCCTTCCTAAGTACCAGGCCGTCCATTGTAATTCCGGGTCGTCCTTGAAACAGATCACCTAATCATTCCATGCAATTTTTGGACACGCAGTGGAAATCCATGATCACGTGCCACTGCCACAGTACCGAATACATGGGGACTTTAAAGAAATTCTGGAACTCTTGGCGTTCTCTGCTAAATAAGTTTGCGGATTTTAAAACACTCATGCCGCTAGATGGCAGGTCGATCGCATTCTGCACTATTTCGTCGCGATTTTGTTGAGCTCTGCGTCAGCTGTTCGCAACTCATTTCTGTTTGTTTTGTTTTGGACACTTTTTTTTCTATTTTTTTGGTCGCTCCCTTGTGCCAGGGACAGTCAACACATCTGCCAGGACTGAGTTTTCTTGCAAAATGGGGAACATGGAAATGGGGATGGATTCGTTTAGCCATATTGGCAACGCTGGCGATGGGGTGAGTTTCCTGGAGCGATTTTATTCTATTCCTAGCCAGTTCCTTTCCTTTCTGTCATGGGCGAGTTCTTGCTTTTGCAGGGTGTGCAGAGTTTACAATGGGCGAATGCCGGCACCACATGCGCTCACATTGAGCTCCACAGTCCAGCAATGCGGGCTCTATGGGTTGGTACCACCACTTCCACGGGCAGAGTCACTCATTTGTCCGGGGAATGGGTTGAGGGCAGACCCCCTTGGGCTGATTTTTGAAAATTTGGTATTGCTTGTGGGTGGTGATTTTGTGCAGGGGCACCTTTTTGGGATGCTGATTGATAACTTACTTATCTTGCTGCTCCAGTTCAAACGAATCAAACTCCAGGATCAGCCGATAGACAGCGTTGACATCGTCGCTTGTGTCAGGCGTCGTTACCAGCGTCCGACACGTCATGCTGCTCGGGTAGGAGTCAGGATAGTTGACGCTGGTGATCTCAGTGCGGGGATTACGTTTGCTCAGCTGAATGGTCCGATTGCAGTTCACTGCTGCTGCTTGTGACGGACGCTGTGTCTTTTGCTTTTGAACTGCATCTCTTGGTGGTGGCGCTGGATACGACGCTGTTGAAATAGAAATAAAAATGTCTCCAATGGAATTGGATTCGTCGTGGAGAAGTTTCGCTTCACAGGTGCTTGGTTCAGGTACAGAACGGTCAATCTGCACGAACCCCGGCGGTGTGTTAACATACCCTGTCGCAACTTTAGATGGTAGAGAGCGTTTTGTGCATGAATGCTCGATTGGGGCCCTTCACTCGCTAGAAAAAAATTGATTTTTTCTTACCTAAAGCTGTCTGAACCTGACCTAACCCTGTCCCCTCTCGGAAAAGTTAATGCTCGCTTGGGTCCCCGGCCTGCCATCTAAAGTCGCGGCAGGGTTTGTAAACTGGCATCCCAGCGCAAGATGTTCACATTTATGCTCGATCTGATTCCAGAGCAATGGGCAAGAACGTGACCTTGAGCTTGCCGATTTATAAAGCTTCGCCACAGTCCACAGTTCAACTTGGTCAACCAATGTCAACCATTAAACAATGTGTGAGCTTGGAATTTTTAGCGGCGTTTGTCGTGCGCTGAATTCGCCAGTTGTTTTGCTGGAAAATGCCACGGCAGATAAAAAAAAAGACTTTCCGAAAATGCGTCGGAATCACAAAATGACACAAAATGGCGTTGGTTGTCTGCAGATACTTGAATGTTTTGAAAATGGCGTCATTTTTTGTCAAGTGATAGGAAAATGGAATAGGAAATTCAGTCGCCAATTGTTGGCATGTATGTTGTTGGTTCGTGGTAATGTTCTCGTGAGATTTGTTGAAGAACGACTTTGATTTCAACGCGTCTCTTGGGTTTCTTTGGGTTGACTTCCTCTCAAACCCACACTCTAAATCACCAGTTTCTCTTTGGAGCACGTTTTTGAACACGACATGCTTCGATGACGGATTTTTAGGAACATTCGCAAAGAACAAGTGGTGTGCTTTTAGACCATGTGTGCTGCGAATCGCTAACGAGTTGATTGACAGAAAACACACCATGCGTTCCAAGAATATTCCGAATGGAACGGAACACTTTCATCCAAGTCTGGGCTGAACAGTGGAATCCAAAAAGGCAACTCTGAATTTGCTCGCTTTTACTCAATAAAATGGCGTCCCTCGTAAGGCAACCTCCATAAATGCATAGCTATAGAATAACAAGTGTTATTCTATAGCTATGCATAAATGGTGAGGAGGAAGACCCCATTCGCGTTCAGCATTTGAAAATGGATAGATTCACCCTCCCCTCCTCTACTAGGGTAGATTGCTCTCACCTGCTTCTTCCATCACATCTCTCCCTCTCCCCTGATGCTCCTCGCTGGGATCTTCTTCATCCACGCGTTGCCCCTCCACTCTTCTCTCTTCGTTCCTCCCATCGGTGGCATCGTCTGCTATCGGTTTTTGGCAGACGAAGAAGTTATCGGTGGCCAAACAGTCCCTGTCGTTCCACTTCAATTGTTGGACGTTGTTATTCTGATGGCCACTCGTGTCCCCTTGAAGTGGATGGCCACCCTCATTGTGTTGGTGGTCGATTGGTCGACGGTTGTGTTCGCGTAGGTGTGGTGTGTGCTTTCGCTTTCCGGGTTTTCGTCCGAATCTGCTCCTCATTTCGACGCAGTCCTCCTTGGAGAGGCCATCGTCCGACGGTTGTCCGTTGTAACCGTTGTCCTCTGTCCAACCGGCGAACCAATCTGAACAGACGAAAGGAAACGAAAGGAGGGAAAAAGTCAAATCTTACTGTGAGCCAAAGGTAAAAAAAAATCCGTGAAAAACCAGTCTGGGTAAAAATTTGAGGAAAATCGAAACTCTCTTGATATCTGTTAGAAAAATCTATTTTTATCTATTTTTACGCAAATCGAGATTTCTTCTCCAATCCCTCTGGCTGTGGAGAGAAGTGTCCAGTGTAAAACTACTTCTGCGTTAATTTCGCCCTGATGTGACAAGTTTTCTTGACTTTCATTTACTGCCCCCATCGTTCAATGCAACCTCATTTGAAGATCGAGCTTTTCGCACCGAACTTTCCACCGAAGTCGTTTTCCACCGGACCCTTCTCTCCACATCGGAGAGTTTTTTTTATCAGACCATTCTCTCCGCACTTTTTTCTCCAAAAAGCATGTTGGACCAGAAAAGGGCCATTGGCAGCAGGTTCCCATCCACTACAGCTCATTCCACTTGAAGATATGAGCTGAGAATGCTTCACACTCTTCCATTTAAATGCAGAGAAAAACTTTAATTTCTGTGCCGAGAAAGAAGTTTTCGACCGAATTTTCATTGTTGAAAGAATTCTGAATTCACTCTGAGCACACTTGGGAGCATTCTTAGCTAAAATCTCCAAGTGGAATGAAGAGTAAAGGCAAGAGAATTAGCTAACTCTGTGTAAACCCGGAGCTGTGGCAAGCCCGGTCGTTTCCACACCAAATTAAAACGAGGGTTTCCAACTATTTTTAACGAGGTTTCAGTATACAAAACGAAAAAGCAGAGAAAAAAGTAGAAATAGAAAAAACAACCCTAGAAGACTTAATTTAAACCAGTAGTAGGTACTGACTTGTGTAAACAAGCGGATCTCCTCTTGTCCAACGATAATCTCCTTCGAATTCCAGATCCGATGCTCCGATCCAGTAGCCAAGAGCTTCACTGTGAAATGGGCTGTGAAACAGAATGATAAAGAGTGAAAGAGAGGGCGAAAAAGCAATGGAGACTGGAGGTGTATGCGAAGTCCCGGGCATCTCGTTTCACAATTGGACCTTCCATTTCACATTTACCTAACGGCGAGTCATGGAGGTAAGTGTTTTTTCATAGTCAAAGCTCTTGTCTGGTGGTTAGAACCCAGTAAATTATAAAATCTTCACACTGCGAACTTCATTTTATTCATTTCGTCAGACTCGATGGATCAACAGTTACGTGGGTTCTCATTCGTTTAGTTTTGCCCTTGCTTGTGAAGTGGATGCAAAAATGACAAATTTGAAAAAGGAAAAACTTTCATTTCTATTATACTGTACCGTTGGTTGGTCTATTTCCTGTAAAATGTCAAAAATGGCTTTTTATTTCGGTAGTGTTGGAAGAGTGTGACAAAAATAAAACAGCAAACTTTTCTCAAAAATATTCGCAATTGACTTACCTCCGGGTTATGTAATCATCGATGAAGTTTTGCTCAATTTGGTCATTGATCTGCAACAGGTGACCTCTCCCACCTCCACCTCCCTCCCTCCGACAGAATTCAGCTGCTTTGAACCAGTCCATCTGTCGCCTGACAACCTTGACGCAACTGCACGGCGCTTGTTTGGCGCTTCGTCCGCCAGAGTCATTTTCGGCGCTTGAATCGCTGCTGCTCGCGGCCGGGCACATTCGGACGTATCCTGCCTCCCCGCATCCCTTCTTGACGTCGTCCGATTGGACGCCAACGTACTTCAACGTGATCAAAAGGTCATCGTAGTTCACAGCTGAACTCCTGGCGTCGTTTGTCGTAGGCGGAGCGAACACGTTCACTGTGAGCCGATTTCCGGACGAAGTGACGATCAACTCGTCAAAGTTGTCCCTGATGTCACTGGTTGGTTTGAACTCAGTTCCAAGGCACTTGCTCCACCTTTGATTGGGTGTCACTTCTGGGTCAACGACCTCGATGAACTTATGCTCGCAGTATTTCTGTGACGCAACACCAACGGAAGTTTGAGTGCGCTCAATTGATACTAAGCTATCGGCAGGGTCATTAAATTTGACTATCCGTGCCCTGCTGGGGTCAAAAGGGTCACTGTTCAATGGATTTGACTTCCGCAGGTCACGGTGAAGTGTGCTCTCCGGTCGCTCCGATTCGAAATTCTTTTGTTGCAAAATTGTTGAAAAGTGTACGAAAAGCACAATGTGAAAAGTGTATTGCAGATGAATAGAGATATTGCAGTAGAGATTGCTGTCTGTTCCTTGCGACGTTTGGTCATGAGAAGGCTGAGAAGCTCTCCGGAATACTTTCGACGGTATCAGGCTCATTGTGCCGCCTCTGTCGGCCGTGAGAAGAGTTTGGTAGCAGCTGGGCACTGTTCTCAAGCTGGCTGAGAACACTGCACGGTTCGTCGTTGCGAGTACGCTAGATGGGAATTGGAGCAGTAGGGGCTTCCTCTCGAAGACGATGTTCAATTCGCTGCGGTCGAACTCCTCAAGCTTTCCGCAGAAATTCAATCGCCTAATCTCGTCCGGTTCCCACATTTCGGACCTCGGCAGTTCCGTTTCGTCCAGTCCCACTTCACCCACACCACCTTTGGCATAATGCGAATTGGTGCTTGATAGAGGGGGCGAAGGAGTTAAAGAAGGCACAATGACTTCAACAAATGAGCGATTGGTGCAGGCGCCTCGCAAACCTCTCACACTCAACTGGTTTATCTCGAACAGGGTCGCCTTGTGGGCTGGTCCAGGGAAGATGACCGCCTCGCATATCCTCTCCTCTTCGTCGAATGAGGTCAAGGGGGAGGGCCAGGTGGGTCGGGGTAGGTCAGCGAGGGAAACACGCTGAATATCTCTCCTCAAAAAGAAACGGCAGTCTGAAAGAAAGGTGAGAAATAGAAAACACAATTACTATTTGCTGGAATGGATCCTAACAGATCTCTCAGATCTGGACGAACTTTTTTTTTCAATTGTGCGCACTTATTGAAGTGAAGGATCCGAGTTCAAACCGGGTTCGCAGCGTTTTTTTATTTTTATTTTTTTATTTCAAGGTGGCAGGATATATCCTGCCACCTTGAAATAAAACCTGCTGTTTTCAGTCATTTTCTTTGCTCTTTCATGCTTGAGTTTGATCATGATTGAAACAGTGGAGAGAAGGGTCCAGTGGGAAACTTCTCCGGTGTTAATTTCGCCCGAATCTGACAAGGTTTTCTTGACTGCCATCAACAGCCCCCGCCATTCAATGCGACCTCATTTGAAAATCGAGCAGCAGCTTTTCGCACCGAACTTTCCACCGAGGCCGTTTTCCACCGGACACTTCTCTCCGCCGAAAGTGTGTCTTTTCAGTGTATTGTGATCATATCTCGTTCGTTTTGTGTACGAAATACCTGTTTCTTTTCATTTTTGACACTCAACTTTTTCCTCCTTTACGGCGGAGAGTAGGAGCCGGTGGAAAACGACCTCGGTGGAAAGTTCGGTGCGAAAATCTCGATTTTCGAATTTGGTCGCCTTGCATGGCAGGGGTTGTCAATGAAAGTCGAGAAAACCTTGTCACATTCGGGCGAAATTCCACCGAAGAAGTTTTCCACTGGACCCTTCTCTCTGCTATAATATTTCTGACAAATTTGCACTTTTCATCAGATAGCAAATAAAACTAAATGATAAAAATAAAATAAACAAATAAAATATGACCTTGCAAAGTACGGAACATACCTATTTTATTTATTTATAACATACCTATACCTATATGAGAGCAAATTGCAGTCTATAGTCGGGTGCAGGACCTTTAGGAGTACCGTTTTCCGATGGCTGTCCCTGCCAGTTTTCCTGCCTCGCATTTCAAAACAGAATTCTCTATAAGTAATGGAACACATCACCAACTGACTGACTGACAGACAGACGCCTGACAAACGATAAATTCCGAAATTCCGATAATAATAATTACGAAAGTGGCCAATCGTGTTGGAATTGTTGTTTGAAACCGCAGTTATTGGGTACACGACACTTTTACAGCTGCTCTCCCTCCATCCCTCTCTTACCTCCCCCTCCCTCATTCCTTTCCCCCTCCCTCTCTTCCTCTCTCCCTCTCCTCCCCCTCTCCTCCTCCTCTCCCACTCTCTGTTCCACTCCCCCTCTCTTCCGCCTCTCTTCCTCCTCTCCCACTCTCTGTCCCTCTCTTTCTCTCCCTCCCTCCCATTGGCACCCTCCCATATTCAGCTATCGTTCTATTTGTCATGTTCTGTCTGTTGGTTTGGTTTGGTTTTGATATTGGGTCCACACTGAAAACGAGATGGAGAAGCCGACAGCAGACACGCTGACTGACATTTGCGAACAGCATTCCAGCTCTGTCCAATTGGGGTCTCAAGGCGAAAGGAATTAGGCCGTATAACAAGGGGCCTAAAACCAGCAATGACGAAAGAACGAAAGCTGGGATAGATAGAGAGAAAAAGAAAGAAAAGAAGAAATCGATTTGGGTGATTAATTATTCATATTGTTGTTCCTTACTTCTCAGAGAATCAAAATGTCGTGTTTTCCTGCGAGTAGGTATCCAGCACAGCACAGCACAGGAAGCCCAATGCATTTGCCTGCGTTCAAAAAAGGTTTTGTTGTCGCTTTTCTCGTGGAACTGTTAACTTCTTTGCTTTGAAACAGCGCGATATGAAATTCTCAAAAATCCGCACACTGCATTGGCCAAGAAGGTATAGTAGCGGCGGAATTAGATAACGCATACATGTAAAAATTGCCATTCTTGAGATTTTGGCAAAAACTACAGTCCACAGAAATTATGGTTCCTATTTTATAAACCGAAACCAAAATCCGACTCCTGTTGAAAGCTTTGTTGCAATTTGGCGCTTTTATTTCCACCAGCTGCATAAGAGTAAAAAGAAAGAAAAAAAAGTTTCGGAGGCAACAGTTAGATGGGAAAAACACATGTATGAGTGATCTTTTTCCGCCGCTACTATACATGTATACAGCATGGTTCATTGAAAATATCGAAGACTGTATCGACTTCCCTGTGGCTTCAGTTTTTGTTACACGATATGACGAGGGTTTCGCTCGGTGCAAACTTGCCAATTGGCAAATCAAATACAACTTGAGCACCTCAGTGATGTAATTATTTGAGATTTTTTTACGGTAAGTGCAAAAAACGGCGAAAAGAGGGCACATTAGCATCTTTTCAAAAATTGTATTGCACTGCAATGTTCAGTCACAGCTCACCGTGATCATGTTGCAACCCCCAGAGGGTACCTATAGGTACTTACTTTCAAAAACACCGAGGACCGAATGAATGGGGTATCATTTACAATGATACATTGCAATGACAAACTTCCAGTGTCTTGGACATTGCAATGACAAACTTCCAGTGGCCAGGTGTGTCAGTTGAAGTCAATCCTGGCATTGCTGATCACGAAGCTGTAGTCCTCACATTGCCCAATAAGCCAAGCAGAAACAATCAAAAGATCATGAAAGTATTCGTGGACTATTCAGCTGTTGACTGGTCCAATTTGAACAGCTTACTGCTTACAAACCCTTTATTCAGCGATAAGTCAATTAAAGCCAGAGCCATTAACGACACATGGATAACTATCAGAGACACCCTTATGTCGTTTTATACGTCCTTCCCTGCAAGAAAAGTCAAAGTTAATCCTAAATTCCCCTGGGTTAATCCAAAGCTAAGCAAATTACTCCAAGAAAAACGGCGTGTCCACGCCAAATTCAGACGTACTGGCTCCCATTCTGATCGGAGCGCCTATTGCCGGCTAAGAACAGAATGCGCGGATTTAACTTCAGATCTGTCTACATCCTTCATAAACAACACTCTGGAAGACAAACACTGCAGGAAATTTTGGCGATATTTAAAGTCACTGAAAGAATGCAGCAGTGTCCCCGCCTTGCTTACATCCACTGGTGCCACAGTCGTTGAGTCCATTGAGATAGCAAATGTTTTGAACAATTATTTTTCAAGCGTTTTCTCTGTTAAACGTGATTTTCCTATTCCCCCTTTTAATGATGATTTTTCAAGTTCCGTACCCTCCATTTTTCCCTCAGGTGTTAAGAAGCTCTTCACCTCCATAAACCCAAAAAAGGCAATGGGTCCTGATGGCTTGCCTGGTCGACTACTGAAAGAGCTTGCCCCTGCACTGAGTACCATTTTTACCGCCTTCTTCTCGCAAATAATCCAAATTGGTGAGCTGCCTCGCGACTGGAAGAAAGCAATGGTGGTACCCATCAAGAAAAAAGGTTTACCATCAAATAGACCCGAGAGTTATCGGCCCATTTCCCTCACTTGCATTTGTTCTAAAATCTTTGAACAAGTTTTGGCCACCACCATCAGGAAATTCTTATCTGACAATGAAATTCTTCATCCAAATCAGTTTGGGTTTAGACCAAATATGTCATGTGAATCTCAAGTCCTTTTATTAGTAGATGAACTTGGTAGAAACATGGATATTGGCCTTGTCACTCACGCCATCTTCCTTGATTTTACAAAGGCATTTGATCTTGTCCCGCATGATCAACTCCTGTCCAAACTGCAGGGCCTAGATTTCCCTCCCTTTATCCTCCGCCTTTTATCAAGTTTTTTAGAATCCAGGACCCAAATGGTGCAAGTTCAGTCAGCCACCTCTACGGAGTCGTTCGTCACCTCTGGTGTCCCCCAGGGTAGTGTGTTGGGCCCACTTTTATTCCTGATTTACATAAATGACATTTCTCTCGGTATTACCTCTGGCATCCGCCTGTTTGCAGATGACGTCGTCCTTTTCAGGGCAATCACATCCCCTGCAGACTCGGAGCTGCTGCAGTCTGACCTCAACCGGGTTTCCGCATGGTGCGATGCCTGGGGTATGCAGGTCAACCCCGCTAAAACGAAATCCATGTCCTTCTCCCGTCGCCGCAAGAATACATTTTGTGACGCAACATACTTCATAAATGGAAACCAAATTGAAAATGTCTCCCTTTTTAAGTACTTAGGTGTCTTGCTTTCAAGCGATCTGTCGTGGAAGGATCACATCAATTTCACTTGTGATAAAGCCAGTAAAGCTCTTTGTTTCATATCAAGAAATATTCGTTACTCCTCCCGTCGAGCCAAGGTTAAGGCATACCTAGCTTCTGTCCTACCAATCCTGGAATATGCTTGTTCGGTGTGGGATCCTGTTACTCGTGCGGACGCATCTAGGGTGGAAATGATCCAAAGGAGGGCTGCTCGCATGATAACAGGATCTTTTGAACGCGGCGTGAGTGTTTCCGGTTTGATGAAGGAACTTGATTTAACCCCCTTGTCACAACGACGCCAAGAAAGCCGAATTAAATTGTTGAGTGATATTGTTACACATTCCTACAATTTTTCTTTACCAACGAACTATTCCATTAAACTTAATCAGCGTAGAACAGATAATGGCCTGGCACTCACTGGTCCGGTTTGCAGTACCAATCGATTTTTTAATTCTTTCTTCCCCCGCACCATTCGAGATTGGAATTCTCTCCCCTCTGCATCCCCCACAATTTTGAGAGCAAAAGCATCCCTAGGCATCGCACCTTGCAACAACTCTTGTAACTGATCATGACTCTTCTTTTGTTGCCAATCTGTTTTCGCCCTTGTCTTTTAAAATGTTTTGACAATTTTTATTTTTAACCATTTGACTCAGATTTGTTCGTCGTTCTGCCACCATTGCCTTTGTGGACAGTATTGTTTAAATAATAAAATAATAATAATAATAATAAATTTAATTTTAAGCCGAATGTCGGTTCCATTTTCCAAGGAATTTTTGATTTCTATGCATGCACAAAGACATCCATTCAGGAGCTTATCCGTTATTACCACGAAGGTAGCATTCAACCAAACTGTTGGACAATCTCCGGCATGCACACTTCAAATCAGCTGGTTGTGACGTCACCATAATTGTGCTCCCTTTGGCCAACAATGGACAAAGTAGACGTGTTGTGTGCAATGAAAAACATCAAATTCAACTTCCTTCAGTGAGAGACGAAGTCACGGTGCTGGTGACGTCACGCTTCTGTGAGATTCGCGTCCGTGGTTATCTGGCCGTCGCAGTTTCGGCGAAAGCGTCGGGCATTCGGGTCGTTGTTTTAATGGACCACTTCGGTGCAGGAAACAGCGCCACAACACCATAACAGCAATGCTGTGGAGATATGGTGAACTACGACCCCTCTCCCTCATTCATTGAGTTCTCATTCCATGCACCCCATTCGATGAAAATCACAATGACATGCCTTTTAGAATGTCGTTTACTATGCCATGTTCAAATATGTTAGAAACTTTTACTTCTGTGCTGAAGCGACAGTTTTCGATTGGGTTTTCATTCTTTATTACAGGAATTTTGAATTCCTCTCGAAGCACACTTGAGAGCATGATTGAGAGCATCCTCGGCTTGTATTTTCCATGTGAAGTGTGAGAGGTGCCGAGGAGGGACATCACAATTTCCCTCCGCTGCAACAATGAAAGACCGACGTTGAAAACTGGGCATAACAGTTCAGCATAGAAACAGCATAGAAATCAAAGTATTCTGCATATACTGGGTGACCCAGAAGTAACGCAAAAAATTCCTTGTGCCGAGGCATGGAGTGCGATTTCATGCCGAATTGCTATTCTTTTATCAAAATGTCCTGTCTTTCTGCTGTTGCAGGTTTCTATCTTCTTTCTTCCTGCATTTAACACTTTTGCTGGTTGTAGAAACTCATCTGTTGGTCTTTCTGCAATGCCGGTAGTTTTTTCCATTCCTGAAAGTAAGGAGCTAATCCATTTGCGAGGAGACAACGACCGCTCCTTGCAGGAAGTGCAAGATCTGTTTGCTGCTCGTCACCTGGTAAGGCCGACCCCTTCTCTGTCGACCATTAAACGCTTGGCCGACGGGGGAGTAAGTTCGCGGAGACGGGGGGAGTAAGAATGATGCTGCCAAATCACAAGCGGATAGCGACTATGTACTCCCAATGCTTTTTGGCCGGAGTAGCGAGTGCGTGCCATGGCTGCAAATATCAATATTTTGCTTGAGGTTAGGTTAGGTGAGGTTAGGTTAGGTCAGATTAGGTTAGAATAATGTACTCTCACGTAACCACAAGCAAAACTCAATTTATTTGCAGCCAATTGGCAGAAAAACAGAATTGCGATGACGAAGGAGTACATAGTCGCTATCCTCTAGTGCCAAATCAGGACGGCCTCGTGCCTCGTTCTGACCTCCGAGGAAAATACCCCTGCCGAAATGGAGCATATCGAAGCTCACCCAAGATCTTCGGCTGTCCAATGAGTATGGCTCAGGCTGTTGGTCTCAGGAGAAAGACAACCTTCAAAGAATCTTTAAGGAGCAGGGCTATCACCCTTGCAAGCCGGTAGATAATCAGAAATTCTTGCCAGACGACAGGCCGAGAAGATTGAACTTTTGTCGGTAAACGTTGGCTGAAATTGAGGCACAGTCAACTTTTTTGGAGACCTGAACCCTCTCGATTTTTTGTGGGGAACCATCAAAGATAGAATCTACTCAAACGAGCCCGTGACAGTACACGAACTGAGGGAGAACATCCATAGGCAGTGTGCCAATATCGCAGAGCAGCAAATCATCAACGTCTGGAGGAATTGCTGTTCCCAGCTGGAGTGATGTGTGGCGCACGAGGGTGATACTTTGCCGGTGTAGTGAACACCACATGGTGACTGACCTGTTTACATAACATCATTCCATCAATTGCGGAAGAATACCGCCAAAATGCTGAGCCAAAGCTCATAGACGTTTTTGCGTTACTTCTGGGTCACCCAGTATTTAAACGGTGCTGTGTGAAGTAGTAGTCTTCGTGGCGTCATCAGGATGGATTGAGAGGAGTGAATCGCATTCGAACAGCGATCCTGATGGCTTGGCTTCCCACATTCCATAAGAGCAAGGCAGGCATTTGAGAAAAGTCAAATGCTCCAGTCTCTGCTGACCCAGATCAGCTCTCATTCAATCAACCCCCTACCCCCTACAAAGGGGGTAGGAGGGGTAGGGGTCTCCCTCTCTGATCAAACGATGTTGTCTAATAAAATTTTGAGTGATGGTGCATTGCTAGATTCCCAATTCAATCCATGTCAAATAGGCACGAAAACATCATCAAATTCCGGAAAATTGATGCGACTTGACTGTCAATATTTGGCGGTTATGGTTTGAGACCGGCTCCGAAGTCTCCGATATGATACGAGTAATGGCGATGTCAGCCCACTGAGCCGTGGTTGGGGGGAGCGGGGTTGGTTGGGTGGGGTGTGGGATTCGCTTTCCAAATCCCTTCTGTTTTCTTTGACTGTTCAAATATCCTTCAGAATGATGAGGCTTTTGTCAGAAGGAGAAACAAGACTTTTCAATTTATCAAAGACCACCCCGCCTCACCAGGCCTCTCTCCCCCTGGTAAAGTCATGCCATAAGTTATCCCGCCCTGCCTCCCCTCCTCCATTCGGAACGAATCGGAGGAGGGATGGGGTTTGGGATTGGCGGGAAGAGGGGAGCATAATAATAACGGGACAAAACAGTGACACGTTATTTATCTTGTTGCGAAAAGATACCCATAATTCCCCCCACCCCACTCACACCCCTCTTGCGAAAAGTAAAGATGGAGAGAGGTTGGCAGATACCTAAATAGGTAAGTGATGTCAGAGACACCGGCTGATGTGGGAAGATGAACTGAATTTATGCAGTGGTTATTGCGTTATTAGCTGAAGGTACCTCTACTTCGCTTCCTCATTGGTTGCGCACGAGTGCAAACGCCTCTTCATTGGTGCCCTCTCACTCACTCCCTGGCTGTCTTTCTTCCCTTCTTTCCATCAAGGCACACTTTGCTAATTTCGGTTTCGCATAATTCTCTTTTCGCAAAAAAGTTGTGCTCTCTTGATTGCGCGTTCAACCTTTGAGATAATAATTCAAAAGCCCCTGCAAAATGCACGGGTCATGTAATTCAACATGTACTGTTGTTATCGTGACTGGTCAAACAGGGACGTGATTTTACGTCCCTTGTTTTTCTTAGGGGATGGGGCAGTCGGGTCGGGTCAGTGGTGTAATGGTAAAACTCTGCCAGACCATACTCTGCCCATACGACCAATTGCAAAAGCATAGGACAAGAATTTTCTGTTCAGATCATACTGTCTGTTGACGTATTTAGTTGACCTTACTCCGTATGACATTTGACATCAGCTATACGAAGTGGGTTTGGAGATGCAGAAATTTGAAATTTCACGGTTCATTTTGCGTCCAAAATTGGCGTTCCAGAACCAGATATTCCACTAGGGAGATTCTAAGGTGCTGAGCAGGGAGGGAGGGGCAAGCCATCCGCCGGGGGCATTTCTGGGGGAAGACATTTCCGAAATGAGGTGCCTATGTGCAAGCGAATAAAGTCTATGAATGTGAAAGTTGGCCCATTTCTTTTTTTTCCTCGGAAAACCTTTCTCTGCTGTGCGGTCCTTGGAGGAAACAGCCTTTCGTTTCTTTTTGAAACGGGACCCCCAACTCTACATCCACCAATTGCTATATCCACCAAACAGCTGCGGAACCCTTTCGATGTCCCCGATCTTTCAATTCAATTATCGTCTATCTCCTCCCTCTTCGGTGTTTGAACCTGAATCAGTGACAGAAGTGATACCGAATGATCTTTAGATGATCTTGCATGACCCAGAACTGTGGTAGTAGGGTAGTTGTGTACGTGTTTCGAAATAAGAAAAAAAAACACTTGGCTAAGCACAAGTAGACAATTTGCTAAATTAATGCTCCAACAAATGTTGTGAAATGAGGACGGTCAAACGTGAATTCTGTGAAATCAGAAAAGGTGCGCCTTGTGAAACCCACGTCGTGTGTGGTCCGTGAGGTTTTCATGTGTTAGTCGGTCCCGCTGTTTTCCTTCTGTCACTTTCCCCAGATTTCCCCTGACTTACTTTTGCATCTTGCACTATAGACTAGGTGCCCTTCCCTCTCGCTCTCTTTATGCGTCGCAAATCGGATAACTCCCCCAAGCGAGGGGGAGCCGAGGGGCAGAGGGCAAGGGAAGTGGGGTGTCACAATTTCTCTTCATGTCTAATCCTCCTCCCGTCGATCCATCCAGAGGGATGATATGAGCTGTCAAATTAAAAGATGGATTAATATTCGCATACGCATACCAAGCAAATGCGTATGTAGTTTCATTTTGAATACAAAATGGCAAAATCTCTAGGTATTCGAACATCTAGTTTGTCTTTCAAGATTACACAACGACGTCCAGAGCGCAGAATTAAGCTACATAAGTGATGTTGTTACACTTTCCTCCAATATCCCTCCAACTATTCCAGTAAACTTGATCAGCGTGGAACAGATCATGGCCTTGCTCTCACTGCTCCGGTTTGCAGTGCCAATCGATTTTTAACTCCTTTTTCCCCCGAACCATTCGAGATTGGAATTCTTTTTCTTCTGCATTCCCCACAATGTTGACGGTAATAGCATCCCAAGGCGTTGCATCTTGCAAGAACTCTTGCGACTAATCCTTTTGTTGCCAATCTGTTTTTACCTTTGTTTTAAAAGTGTTTGATAATTTTTAATTTTGACTATTTTGACTAAGATTTTGTTCGTCATTCTGCCATCATGGCCTTTGTGGACAGCATTGTTTAAAAAAAAAACATTACCCCACATCCACAGGCAAGGACTTGCCAGGGGGTGTCCGGGTGCTGTTACAATTCGGGTCGTCCTGAGAACCCTCGCTACGTTTACTCATAACGAGTACCAGCTCATCCCAAATGCAGCCTCGACTGATTCCCTCATTTCGTTCGCGTTGTGCAAGAAATATTCGCCTGCGAGATGATTCCCGCCCGAGATAATCGCCTCCGCACATGCACAGACTAAATAATTTTGTTGATTCTGCACTCAGTTCACGTGCCTAGATGCAAATATATTTCCACATTTTTAAGCACGTTAGCAGGTGCAAAGTCCCCACTGAAAGTTTCCTCCCGACTATAAATTTCCTATGTGTCGCGAGTTTATTCATCTGGCTCTAAATTTCAAAGATAGTCTCTGGCGTTCAGATCGGGAATGGAAATGGGGCCTGACAAACCTCATGACGTCATTGGGAACCACTTCCAAATGACAAATGGAATTCACTGTGCAATAACTGTACCAAAGTTTATTAAAAATTCATTCCCATTTTCTCTCATTAGTACCTATTTTTCGTAATCAGCCTCTATTCCACTTCACTTGCCATGACACAGAAAACTCCAAGCATCTCCTGAGTTGCGGCCTGCTTGGCATTTTGAAATGTAATGCATCTTTCTCCATTTATAGAAACAAACCAAGCATTCTTCCAAGAATGCTCGGAGGGAAGCCAGAATTGCGCAGACAACAACGGAAATCGGTCGGAAAGAGGTCCGACTGAACACAGCAATCAAAGCAAAATCAAAGTTTCGTTGAAAACAACACGCACGAATGGAGGACTGGGTATAGCATTCTTTGTCCGTTTTTATGCATCGCGTAGAAATCAAAGTGTCTTTCTATATTTCAGGCGAAGTATTCTCAGAAGCGCCAAATTGAATTGGCGTTTCAGATGTGCATATGAATTCCATGCACAAACAGTCATCTCCTTGTGGTGTATTTTATACGTATCAGGGTGTATCCCGATTTTGCTCGTGGACAAAGAAGCAAAATAAAGGTACTCTATCTCATCCAACCTAACTTGCTAACCTACCATAACATGACCTACCTAACAATTCTAACCTAACCTATTTTCTTTGATCAGAGTCTTTTATTCCGACTTTTTCTGGGTCGGGATTTTTCATGAGCTTAGATGGGAAAGTGTCCCGATTCGTATACGACGGTAGAATCGGAAAACTGACCGAATTATACTTTTTTTGTTTGAAATAGCAGATCGCATCGTTTCACCTCCGGTCTCCGCCGAAGGAGAGCCGTTGAGGTTCCCCTTGTTGTGCGAACGAACAAAAAATTCAAAAAAACTTCGCGAACGAACAAAAAATACAAAAGAGCTTCAAGTGACAAAATTCCTGAAATACATTCTTTTCCTCTTTGTTTGCCCCTTTGAATTTGCAAATCATCTCAACACGCGCATTTCTTCTGTGATGTGTGCAGCGAACCTTCAGAAATGTTAAGGGGTAAAATGCGGAAACCCTAAATTATCGTTTTTGCTCC
>JASGXE010005713.1:0-21485 GCA_030068105.1 Sinentomon sp. SZTP_YWyxl | reverse complement strand
TCGAATGGAAACCCTGCAGCAGGCAGCCTGCCCAATATGAACCTGAAATCCGTAGAAATAGCCCCACGAGAGAAGATTGAAAACTAGTAAATAGCAGGGGTTGTTAAGTGACTTTTGGGAAACCTGGAAAGGCCAGAGCTGAAAAAAGGGATCTGCATCGGTATCGAAGTTGAAAAGCATGCTCACATTGCAAGGATAGACTGAAAAACCATGATGGAACTTACATTTTGATCACTTGGCCAAAGCTGAATGTTCCATTTTATTGCTGGGTGCTGCATAAACTTTATTTTACCAAGGCAAGAAATATACCCGAACATACCCGAACCAAAACATACAGGGCATTCCGCATGAATACTCCATTCTGTGTTTAATAATTGGCCGACATTGTTTCTCCCTGTCGTTAGCAATCCTTCCGTTGTCCTGTTCACATGTCATTGTTTTCACACTTGAGAAAGCGGACTTCAAACACCGCAGACTGATGTTGACTGAAAAAGGCGATGCGAACCAGTGATCTCCATTCAAACTGGATAGCAATGAAGAAGTAGCGGCCAGCAGCCTGGCGGGTCAGGTGACTGGGGCAGAACGAACTGAGGCAGAAGTTTTCCATTTTTTGGAGGCTGATTTCTTAATTTCTCCGGGTTAGGTTAGGTCAGGTTATAGGTTAAGTTAAGTTAGGACAGGTGTAAGCTACCACTTCCATGCAAAAACTCCCTCCAAAACTCCCTCCTTTGTCCAATTCTGCCTCTGTCCACTTCTGCCTCAGTCTGTTCTATCCCAGTCCACCGATCCGGCCTGGCACCGCGGCTGGCAAATTTCTGAATTCCAAACAAACCAAAAATTTCGACCAATCGGATGCGAGCAAAATCGTAACGTCGCAATTACTCGTATAAAAACAGTTTAATGAATACACCTTTCCGAAGCGAATTTCGGCAGCAGCCTCTGTGGCCGAGTGGTCAAGACAGCATTCTGCCGCTGCGGTACCCGTGGTGGTGGTGGTTCGAATCCTACCATGGGTAAATATTTCAGATTTTTGTTTTTTAAAATACCGAAATGTTTTTTGACACCAGTGGCAGTTGTTGACACCAGGAAGAGGAAAGGTTGGGTTAGGTTAGGTAAGGTCAGGTTAGGTTTGGTTAGATTATCTTTAGATGTCGTAAACGCGGTTTTAATTTGGGTAAGCACCTGATTGGTCGAAATTCATGCGATTAGTTTGGAATTTGGAAATTCGCCCACGGCTGCTGGGTTTTCTCGCGGCGGCAGAAAGAGGAGATTCAGCTTGGCTCCGCAGCCCCAGCCATTTTTCAAACGCAGCAAAAGGCTGAATGAAGCGAAAGCTCCATGAAGCGGTGAGTGTCTGGGCCTTGTGGCAAGACCTACAGGGTGATCCAAGAAAAAGGTAACTGAAATATCACTTGTGGCTGTTTTGGTTCTGTAAATTGTTTCGGGGTTCAAAGGAATATCATGCAAGGATGTGGGCAAGTTCTCTTTTGTTTCGAGAACGGTAAGAGAATGGAACTCACTGCATCCAAGAGTTTTTGGAAATGGTGGGGACATCAGTGTTACTACTTTCAAAAGAAACCCAGTTACTTGGCGGAATGAGAGCAGGTAAAAAGTTTTGGTATCGCAGCTCCAGAAGTTGCCTGGATATCGGGTGAACGAAAGGACAAGTGTTGAGTCTAATTCCCATCTGATAGTTGTTCATTCACCTTTCTCATTTTCTCTTATTTGTTTGTTGATTTACGCCTGGACTAGGTCCTTGCAAATTAAGATTAATTGAATTGAATTGAAAGAAGTCTGAAGTGGTCCAACAGGGTCATCTGCATCCTCTTAGGTCTTTGTTGCATTGAAAGCTGTTTTTGAAAGAGGCCCAGAAACCAAGACAATGGGGCACCAAATGAACTGAGTAGGTCCAAAGAAAAAACAAAAAAGCAAATGAATCGGGTTTTTTGGTGCGAGGCCGTTTTAGGCATTAAAGTTGCCTGAACATGAAGCACATCATCCTCTTCATCCTTCACACTAGCGGTGCAACGGTGGGTTGTGTTTTATTCCCAAAATGAACTGGATTCTCCAAGCCAAGCAGCGGAACTGAGCATCCAAAGAAAAGACAAGCCAAATGCTTTTCGATTGTTTTCGTGGCTTATTTGGTTCTGGGAACCACGTCTTGTGGATTCTTTCGCTGCACGTGATGCTGTTTGTGCATCGGGGCATCGGCATCAGAAAACCCATTTATGTCGGGACCGGTGACAGGGATAGAATGGACTGGGATAGAATGGGACAGGCAGAATGGGACTGAGGCAGAATGGGACTGAGGCAGAATGGGACTGAGGCAGAATGGGACTGAGGCAGAATGGGACTGAGGCAGAATGGGACTGAAGCAGAATGAGACTGAGGCAGAATGGGACTGAGGCAGAATGGGACTGAGGCAGAATGGGACTGAGGCAGAATGGGACTGAGGCAGAATGGGACTGAGGCAGAATGGGACTGACGCAGAATGGGACTGAGGCAGAATGGGACTGACGCAGAATGGGACTGAGGCAGAATGGGGCTGAGGCAGAATGGGACAGAGGCAGAATGGGACAGAGGCAGAATGGTACTGGGGCAGAAGTGGACAGAGGCCCACAAAAAAATTCTTCCTCAGTCCGTTCTATCCCAGTCCCCCGATCCTTTTTGTCCTTTCAAAACTGAAGAAGTTTTGCATTTTTCAAACGTCCACCAAAACCAAAACAGCACCCAAAAAACATTTCGTTTCTCTTCTCTTCGGAAGCCAGTTCGGCTTGGAGTATCCAGTCCATTTTGGGATAATCCATCATATAGCCCCTATCCCAACAGGATGAGGAGGATGGTCGACATGTCGCGGTAACTTTCATGCATTAAACACCTTGCGTTATCAAATTTGTCGCCAATAATTGCATCCATCTGCCATTTTCTTTGGGCCATCTGAGCTCAGATGGTGTTCTGTTGTCTTGGTTTCTGGGCCTTCTTCATAAACAGCATGCCCATGCTGTGACCTGAGAGGAGGCAGAGGGTACCTACCGTAACAACACTCCAGACAAATTGGAATCCAAAAATACTTTACAGAATCAAAATATCCACGAAAAATATTTCAGTTACCTTTTTTTTGGATCACCCTCTACTTACTGGAAAAGTTTCATGGATTTTGGATAAAAACTTCTAAAGTTACGAGCAATTTTAGTTGCCACTTTGCCAATCTCCAGTCTGGATCCATTCAAAGAGCGCTCTCCTGCCCGCCGAGAGAGCCCCCATGAGAAGGACGGGGCAGGGTGTGTAAAAGAACAAGTGAGCGAACTCCGGGATTTTCGTGGCACAAAAAGTGCATTGCGGTGTTGCGGCGTATCTAGGCGGAGTGCGCTACGAAAGACATGCGAGTGAATGGCGGACCGCGGTGCGATGCCCACAGAAAGTTAAATTTCTCCTGAACAAAGCGACGGTTTTTGATGCGGCTTGCTGTGGTGCAAAGCTGAAAAATGAGCGCTTCCACACATGTATAATGATTGCAACCTTTCGTCGGGTAAAACTCTAAACCATTTGAGTAACAAAAGTGCTCAAATTTCGGTGTTATAAAATTCCGGGTTCCTGCCAGGCATTTTCAAAGATTTGCAAATTTTTCCGTTACAACATGGCTACGGTCAGCGGAAGATTTGTAGAGGAAGCCTTCTAGTTTCCAAAAATACCAAAATCGTTGAATTTGAACACCATTTGGCAATTTTATGGCCTGGGAACCACGGCCTCTTCCCCGCTCAAAAACGAAACGATGCATCGTTTCGTTTTTGAGCGGGGAAGAGGCCGCGGTTCCCAGGCCATAAAATTGCCAAATGGTGTTCAAATTCAACGATTTTGGTATTTTTGGAAACTAGAAGGCTTCCTCTACAACTCTTCCGCTGACCGTAACCATGTTGTAACGGAAAAATTTGCACAATCTTTGAAAATGCCTGGCAGGAACCCGGAATTTTATAACACCGAAATTTGAGCACTTTTGTTACTCAAATGGTTTAGAGTTTTACCCGACGAAAGGTTGCAATCATTATACATGTGTGGAAGCGCTCATTTTTCAGCTTTGCACCACAGCAAGCCGCATCAAAAACCGTCGCTTTGTTCAGGAGAAATTTAACTTTCTGTGGGCATCGCACCGCGGTCCGCCATTCACTCGCATGTCTTTCGTAGCGCACTCCGCCTTGATACGCCGCAATCCAGCAGTACACATTACGGTCTCATTTCTGCTCCCATTTGACTCCATGTTTAATGAAGCGCAGTTCTTTCACTTCTTATTTTACACACCTTGGACGGGGTGAGAGAGACCGGATGCCACACGCAGCTCTGCTGCATGTGAAGAAGCAAGCAGTGGAGAGTTGAAAACGCTTGTGCCGAGTCAGTTCCTCCTGTAATATCTATAGGGGGCACTGGCCGAGCACACCAAGGCTGAGATTTCGGACAAACCTCGGCCTTGGTATGTTCGGTACCGTCTATTTCTTCTCAGCCTTGTATCAGCCTGCGATGTTAAAAGTCCACTTTCAAACCTCTCAATATGTGACAGGTGTCCATGGGACCAAAAAAACACCCTTATCTTATCTTTATTTTTTTTTTGTTTTAATTTTTTATTTTTCATAAATTTCAACGAGTTATGTTGAACGTCACATAGATAAAACAAGAACACGGTCAAAACATTAAAAAAAGGGTAAAATGGCCGCAGGCGTTGCAAAACGTGAATGACAATGACAGAAACAACAAACGATAACTAATTGAGTGAGTTGCAATTAATGAGGCCGGACTGCACCAACCAATAAGACATGTCAGTAAGAACGGGCGAAGAAAGGGTCGGCAGCGATTGGAGAAAAGGTGAAGAAGGCAAAAGTGAGTTCCAGTCTCTCACAGTACGGAGGAAAAAACGATTGAAGTGCCTGTTGAACTTGACAATTGGTTGTTCAATGTAAAACCATTGTCAGTCCGACGACGCACGGGCCTGACTCTAAACGAAGACGGAGATTGTTGCACACTTTCTCTGTAAAATGGTTTGTAAAAATTTTAAATCTTGTAACGGATGCGAGCGAAGCCACAAAATCTTGAGTTTCAGAAAGAAGCTGAGTGATGAACCACACCTCATGAACAAGTCAAGGACAAAGCGGGTAAATTTGCGCGCACATTCCCGCGTAGAAAACAAAAAATCTTTTATGGTCAGACATATGGTTTCCCTGTAAGGCCCCTATATGGATTTACAGCTCATTCCACTTGAAGATATGAGCTGAGAATGCTTCGCACTCTTCCATTTAAATACACAGAAAAACTTTAATTTCCATGCCGAGAATGAAGTTTTCGACCGAGTTTTCATTGTTGAAAGAATTCTGAATTCACTCTGAGCACACTTGGGAGCATTCTAAGCTCATATCTTCAAGTGGAATGAGCTATAGCAACCAACCTCTTGCCCTTTTGAACTGGTTCAACAACATGCCAACTTTTAAACCCTTTTCTTCAAGATCCTCCGTGGTAAAATCGTTCATTTCTATCAAAACTTCCAGAAGCCGTTTATCCGTTTCATTCATTTCTTCAGGAAGTGTTGTGGAGACAGGAATCATATATTGTCGGAGTAATTTGTACTCTTCAACTTGCTCTGGTGCAACCTTCAAGTCTGTACAAAATTAAATCACCATGATCCTAATGTAAAAATTGGCAGAAACTCAAACATGGGTTTTTCCGATTTTACTGAACTCATACATGGGCTTTTCCGATTTTACTGTTGCCTCCGAAACTTTTTTTCTTTCTTTTTACTCTTATGAAGGCGGTAGAAATTAAAACGCCACATTTTACAGAACTTTCTGGAGCAGTAATCTTTTGATCTCGGTTTTAAATGAGAATCTTATCAATTTTTGCAGCATGGAGTTTTTGCTAAAATCTGAACAAATGAGTGATTTGGAAAATCTGGAGTGATCCAAATCGCTATTGTGTTCCAAATTTGTGACAAGAAAATGGTGTTCCAAGAACACACTAAAATTTCCGAGAAGAACACTCCCATCTAAACCCATAGATTAAAAAAGGCGGTCCCATAATTGGGTATTCCATTCCGAAACCTCATGATTAAAGTGAAACCATGTCCTGCATGGGTTCGTCATGAACCCAAAAATCAACATATCAAAAGCCCAAACATCAAAAACCCAAAACATCAAAAACCCAAACATATAAAAAACCCAAAACAGCAAGAGCCCAAAACATCAAAAACCCAAAAATGTCACAAACCCAAAACATATCAAAAAACCCAAACATATCTAAATCACAAAACATCAAAACCCATAAACATTTCAAATACCCAAAACGTCAAAAACCCAATTATAGCAAAACCCCAAAACATCAAAAACCCAAACATATCGAAAACCCAAACATATCAAAAACCCGAAATATCAAAAACCCAAAACATCAAAAACCCAAACATATCAAAAACCCAAAACATCAAAAACCCAAACGTATCAAAATCCCAAACATCAAAAACCCAAACATATCAAATACCCAAAACATCAAAAACCAAAAACATCAAAAACCCAAATATATCAAAAACCCAAAACATCAAAAACCCAAAACATCAAAAACCCAAACACATCAAATACCCGAAACATCAAAAACCCAAACATATCAAAAACCCTAAACATCAAAAACCCAAACATATCAAAAACCCAAAACATCAAGAGCCCAAAACATCAAAAACCCAAACATGTCAAACCCCAAAACATATCAAAAGCCCAATCATATCAAAAACCCAAAACATCAAAAACCCACAGATATCAAACACCCAAAACATCAAAAACCCAAACATGTCAAAAATCCAACATGAAAAACCCAAACATATCAAAAACCCAAATCATCAAAAACCCAAATACATGGTTTCCCAAAAGTCACTTGACAACCCCTGCTATTTGTTGTTTTCAATCTTCTCTTGTGGGGCTATTTCTACAGATTTCAGGTTCAGATTGGACAGGTTGCCTGCTGCAGGTATTATTCGAATTGGAACGAACTCCACTCCAAGCTTCCAGAGTTGCTTCAGAACTGCAATGCACTTTTCTGGAGTTGTCAAGTGACTTTTGGGAAACCCTGTAGGTATATCATCGTACGGCTGCAGCTCTTACCCTTTTCCACTGCAATTAATATAGAAACCGCCGTGCTTATGAATTGTGACGTGTCAAGATCCTTAAGAGACCATATTCCTTTGCCAGTTGTATCCTTTAAGCCATTCAACATTTCGTACACAATATCACCCTCCGCATAAACACCGAACATGACCGCCATAAACACTCTTCTTGCAAAATCTTTCTCATCGTCTTCGTAAGTGTTGAGAGATTCTAGGGAAATGTTAAACGAAAACATCAACACAAAATAAGATAAATTAAAATAAAAATTTTTTTTATTAGTCAAACGATGCGAAACGGAGCGAAACGAAAAGAAGGGAAATAAAATAAAATTAAATTAAATTAAATTAATGGAATGAATGGAATGAGATGCAATAATTGATTAAAATGGATTGAAACAAGGAGCTAAGTAAAATAAACTAAAATAAAACAAAACGAAATGAAATGAAATGAAATGAAATGAAATGAAATGAAATGAAATGAAATGAAATGAAATGAAATGAAATGAAATGAAATGAAATGAAATGAAATGAAATGAAATGAAATGAAATGAAATGAAATGAAATGAAATGAAATGTAATGAAATGAAATAGGTAAATAGAAATATGATGTTTTCAGCAACAACAACGTTTCGGGTATCGCACCGGGTTCTTTTAAAGAATGAAGTCAACTGCAGTCCATCGATTTTCACTGCAGGATAGGCTCTTGAAATAATAAGATCATTACGAGATTGTACACGCATAACCAGTGGGGCTTTCACTTCTCGCCGCTGCGCGGCGCTCACATCTCAAAGAGCACTTTACGCAAAACGAGAACTGAATCGTTTTTTCTGATCAGGATTTTACGGGACTTTTAGACGGCGACATCGTAACAAGGTTGAGTGATATTTGAGGGCAATGGGCATTATTGTGATTGCATGTTCTCGGAAAGTTTACACTAATATAAGCTTGTGAATTTATTAACTATTTATTTGCCCATTATAAGCTTGTGAAAAGTTTCTCCACAAGATGAAGTGGTGTTGTCAAAACATACAAGAGCGAAGAAAAAACATGCAACGATAAAAAATAGCAGAATAGAATTCTGATCCATATGAGCATGGTTGAAGAACGCGCGAACTGACTGGGAATGCATTCCAGTCACGGGCTGTTGAGCACGTACCGTGGCGCTGTGATAAAAAGGGTCATTGACCTTTAGGACTTTCATGTGGTGCTGTTCAGAAAGGGTTAACTGCGAGCTTCGATTGGTTCATCTGGGGCTTAGCATAGGTTAGGTAACATGTAGCTGCGACATTTCAGGATGTCCATGTGGCGCCGTGGTAAAAGGTTCAGTATAAGCTTTGAGGACTTTCATGTGGCGCTGTCGGCATCAGGTTAAGTGGCGGCATAAGGTTAAAATGACCTTTGAGGACCATCATGGAGGTGTAATCGACAAACTGCAAAGTATTTTCGACGAATTTATTTTACCTTGAAAGGAGATGCCAAACGAAAGTGGTTGAGATCAGTCATTTATATCCTGCAATTATATCTGTAATTATATGGGATGTAATTATATGTAATTATATCTGCTGTTTTTCTCTATTTTTTTTTATCTGTCTGCATTTCAGCGTCACTTACTCTGCAGGGAGGCGTAGTGCTTCCGGAATTTAAATTGTTGTTCAAACGTCTCAATACTCAGAAATCTGTACATCCTCTTCAGAAAAGACACCGTTGCTCGAAAATTGCATAAAAGCGGCTCCTCATGAGCTTTGAGAATGAAAAGCCGCTCTCCGGATGTCAGAAGGTTGGTGAAGAAATCGAAGATGAATTTCGAGATAGTGTATGATTCCCAGTATCTTGATTTGGTGGCGGATTCCTCGACATTACCGACAGAGTCATCGGGAGAACTTGACGTTCCTGCAAGTGGAAAGGTCCATATGAGCTGCTTCGAGGATTGCAAAGTGAGAACTACAGGAACCTATACAAAAAATGACGGTAAACTAGAAAGACTATACAGAAAATTGAGGAAGCCGAGAAGGAACAATGTTGGAGAAGGGAATCAATGTGCTCTCTTCTGCACAAGGACAGAAACAGGCATTGGTTTCCTATAGCTTTATAGCAGGGATATACAATGCAGAATGCTGTATAATTTAAAAAAAAAATTGGCCGAAAAATTCAGAAACTGGTCTTCTTATAGTCTCCACGCCACCCACTTGCATAATTTTAAAAAAAATTGGCATAAAAATTTCAGAAAGTGGTCTTCTTGTCGTCTATTTACAAACTATTCATTCCACGCCACCTACTTGCATAAATTCAAAAAAGAAATTGGCCGAAAAATTCAGAAAGTGGTCTTCTTATGGTCTATTTGCAGACGATTCATTCCACGCCACCTGGTCGCAGCCCTGCGACTGAAAGTCGCAGCCCTGCGACTTAAAATTAAATCAGGAACTGATGTGGTATTTCCATCAAGAGAGTGATTCGTGCATTAGCTACACATATGCACCCAAAATATATGAGAAGTGATTCAGGTATCTTGTAACAAAAAGAAGGGACCCCAACTCACTACCTTGCGGCACACCTGTTGTAACCCGGATTTTTGCCTTTTCTTTTACAGACTCACGCGGAAGCTCAGACACGAACTGACAAAAAGGGCTGAGTGCAGACCTGCGTCTTTGACCTGAGTTTCGACCTAAAAAATTTTGGAACCACTTCACACCGTAAATTTTGTCCAAAATACACTCAAAGTTTGAGGTTCGGCATGGAACACCTTGAGAACGCCAGTTTTAACATGAGCTTATATGGAAGAGTTCTTTTAGGAACATTTCTGGAACATCTGAATGGTTCTTGGAAAACCAGTTTCGTGTCGCAAAAATTGGAACAAATGTGCGATTTGGAACGCTTAAGCCGCTCCAAATCGCATGTTCCACAGTGGGACAGGAACTCATTGGAGCTCCAAGAACACACTGCATGTTCCAAAAATGTTCCGAAAATAAAACCTCCATCTAAGCCTGCGTTGAAATAGTGTTCCCAAGGTGATCCATGCCGAAAGATAAGATTTAGAGTGTACTTTGTTGAATGCTACTGGGGACTAAAATTTTTAGCCTCTGAAATCAACTCACCAATTTCGTCACCTTGGGTGCCAACATCATTAGTGTACATCTTGTCTGCATCTTAAAATTCAAAATTACGAATTCATTAAACTTTTAAAATAACCAAGCTGTGCTGAAAATGTTTCATATTTTCAACCTAACCTTAACCTAACCTATCCTATCCTAACCTAACACAACCTAACCTAAACTTTTAAAAATAACGAAGCTGTGCTTCTCTACATTCTCTTCTGACTTCCAATCTTGCTTGAACTTTGCAGTCAGCAGTTACATGTCGATGCGCGAACTTCGGGGACATTTTCCGGTATCGTAGGCGGATATCAAGCAGAAGGTTGACAACAAATAGAGAACACCATCCATAGTTAAGTTGACAACAAGCATTCGGTATATCAGCTTTTGACAACAAGTAGCATAGACGAGGCAAAAAGTATAGATAGATGGCATGATTCATTAATTCTTGGGTTGCACATTTTCTGAATGGTGCTGCTGACAGCAGCACCATTCAGAAAATGTGCAACCCTGCTGACGTTCCTTTTGTTGGCCTACTCTAGAAGTAAAGTACCTAATAAACAAATAGAGCTGATGGTGCAATTCTTGGCTTGCACATTTTCCGAATGGTGCTGCTGATGTTTCTTTTGTTGGCCTACTCTAATTCTTGAATTAAAGCAAGCCAACAAAATAGAGCTGGCATGGTCCAATTCTTGGGTTGCACATTTTCCGAATGGTGCTGCTGATGTTTCTTTTGTCGACTAACTCTGATTCTTGAATTAGAACAATCCAATAAAATAGACTCTGATGGCATGGTCCAATTCTTGGGTTGATCACTTTCCGAATGGTGCTGCTGATGTTTCTTTTGTAGTCCAACTGTAATTCTTGAATTGGAGCAAGCCAACAAAATAGCGCTGGCATGGGCCAGTTCATCTGGGGTTGCACGCTTTGCGAATATTGCTGCTGATATTTCTTTTGTCGTCCAACTGTAATTCTTGAATTAGAGCAAGCCAACAAAATTACGCTGGCATGGACCAGTTCTGGGGTTGCACGTTTTGCGAATAGCGCTGCTGATGTTTCTTTTGTTGGCCTACTCTAATTCTTAAATTAAAGTAAGCCAACAAAATAGCGCTGGCATGGTCCAGTTCTGAGGTTGCACGTTTTGCGAATAGTGCTGCTGATGTTTCTTTTGTTGGCCTACTCTAATTCTTAAATTAAAGTAAGCCAACAAAATAGAGCTGGGATGGTCGAATTATGGGGCTGCGAATTTTCCTACTGGTTCTTCTGATTCTTTTGTTGATCTTCTCTAATTCTTGGTGGCATTCTTTCCTCTTCTTCTGGAAGCTTCTATCCGACCTCATAGCGCAATAGACAGCGCGGTGGAAAGAATGCCATCAAGAATTGGAGTCCAAGTCTCGTTTTTCACTTTGTTGGAAATTCAAGAAACAACTGCACCATTCAAAAAATGTGCAACCTGGAATTGGATTGGGTCATCTCTCTTTTGTTACCTACTCCAATTGTGGCAGAATCTGCAATTATCCTAAGATAAAAGCGTTCTTTCTGCTGCTTTTAAAGCAAAAGTGGGCCTAATCTCATTCTGGATTTCAAAGCTCCAATAAGCAAATATTTTGCATATTTATCAGCTTCCAGCAGCGATTACGAAACAAACATAGTCTACAAAAAAACGTGCACAAATACGAGAAACACATTAGCCATGCCAAACCGCATATCTCTTCTCTCATGGCACCATTCTCGACTGCAGCGTTTCTTTTGACTCACCCTGCTCTATATTTCTCCTATCTATATTAGGAGTGTCAAGATTGTGAGGAAAAATATAGCAAAACAAAATGGTGAAATCAATGAAAAATACCTCCGGGCAGAAAAACAGCCAAAAGTAGCTTCTCAACGCCCATCTTAACGTTATCAGTCTTCACGTTCCTTCCAGATAGTGGGGTATTGCTTTCTTCACCCCGGAATAGCCAAAATAACAAATCACGAGCTTCCTCGTTCTCTGTGTCCAACGCCTCCTTGATATCTTTCCATATCCACATCTCTTCTAGGATGACGAATCCTCCCGCCACAAATTGCTTTAATAGCATCATTATCTTATCTGTCACTTCCTTCACTAAAGCTAAACGGTCATCATCTGCGAAAACATTTCAAAACGTTTTTTTTTAATTTGAAATTTTTTTTTGAATTTTTTGATTTTTTTTAAACTGAAGAACATTTTTTGTGAAAAAACATCTGTGAAACATCTGGATCATGCAGGGTGTCATAAAATCAGGAGTCATGATCGTTGCTTTCACGTTCATTCACAGAAAAAATTCACATTTGCATTTGCATGCGTTCAGAGAATTTGTTCAATATGGCCTCCGCGCACGTATTTTTGAAACCTACCGAAATCGCAGGTTGAACTGACGTCATTGCAACAAAAACTGCATTTTCACACTATTAACGAAAAATTTTAATGCTATTTCAACCGGACCCAACCTTTCTTACCTTACCTTAACCTACTGTTGGTTTCTGCCGACCGACTGGTGTTCTTCATCCGCAAAAAAGTTGAGTCCCCCAGCCACAAAATTTAAAAAAAATCGGTCATCTTCTGGAATCGATCCCCATGAGTCGGATTTGTTTTCTCCAGTCCCTTGACCACTGGAACATCAGTGCTGCTGCCGGAATTCCCTTTCGAGTTTACCTTTGATGAGATGTGCTTTAAGAGAGTCTGCTAAAAATGACGTCAGTGCAACGTGTGATTTGGGTGGGTTTCGAAAAGAAGTCTTATCAAGCCTAACAAGCCTGACCGTTTGAACTGGTTTCCGCCCAGTTCAGACCAGGTCAGTAGGAGGAATATCAATGTTCTCAGAATTCGGCCGCGACTCCCTTGAAATCCCTGGGAGTCACGTCATCTTCCCCGCTCAAAAACAAAACGATGCTGCCATATCGCGTTGTCTCTGATCATAACATCGTCGAATGGTGTTCAAATTCAACGATTTTGGTATTTTTGGAAACTGGAAGTCATCCTCTACAACTCTTCCGCGGATCGAAACCATGTTGTAACGGAAAAAATTGGACAATCTTTGAAAATACCTGGCAGGAACCCGGAATTTTATAACATCGAAACTTGAGCACTTTTGTTCCTCGAATGATTTTAGAGTTTCACCCGACGAAAGGTTGGGATCATTATACATGTGTGGAAGCACTCAATTTTCAGCTTTGCACCACACGCAACCACTTCAAAATCCGTGGGTTTGTTCAGGAAAATTTTAACTTTCTGTGGACATCTCGCACCGCGGTCCGCCATTCAATCGCAGGTCTTTCGATGCTCACTCCGCCTACAAATGCCGCAACACCGCAATGCACTTTTTGTGCCACGAAAATCCCGGAGTTCTTCCACTTCTTCTTTTATACGCAATGATACGACTGTTTTGGCATCCGCATGTGGGCGTCATAAACACCGAAATTCCATTGCAAAGGCATTTGGAGGCAGGGGTCGCTGTTGGGAAAAGATAGGGGGATTCGAGAAATGGCTGGAGCTCGTAAGCTCCTAATGTAATTTTGGTTATGTTGGTTTGGGTAGGTTGTTCAGATTGGGTGGGTTGGGATATGTTGGGTTAGGTTTGGGGTTGCGTTTGCCTTAGTTACGTCGGTTAGGTTAGATTTGGTAGCCAGATTCTCTCTGTGCTTCTCTCACGCTCAAAAGGTAATTATTGTCAACACGCAACAACATGCCATGCAGCCAACAACTCTGGGCGCAAAGGAAAAGAAATTCTCAACGCTTGTGTTTGTTTTTCTTGGCCATGCATTGTTCGACTCTTGGGCCCAGTGTTGTTCAGCGAACTTTGTTTTTTTTTTTGAGAATTCCATCTTTTTGTTCTGCCATCACCATTTTTTTTTTTGTTTGCCAAGGCCCGACTGCTCGTGGCGGATTGCCACGGGCTATTCACTAAAAGTAATTAAGATGTCGTAATAACCTTTCATTGTTTCAGACCGTTTGCTTGTCAGAGCTTTGAAATCCTTCAACAACTCTTCCAACTTGTTTGTCGTGGGATCGGCAGCATTTTTGCCAAGAGCTTCCAAGATATTCCCAATAGTTATGCTCGTAGCTTCCTCTCCATTCATATACCAACCAATGTCCGTCATGGCTTTTCTCACACCAAAACTCAAATCCCCACAGTTGTCTCCGTTCTTGTACATGCAGTACTTTGACGTGGCTGCAAAATCGAGTACCTCACTCAGCGACCTTCTTATTATATCAGACTGGTAGGCCGTGTCGTCTTCATTCCAGGGTACGGTGATACTCTTGCCGTTACTTGTTTTCAAGAGTACTTCTTCCGTTCGCAACTCTCCTTGCGCAATGAACTCCTCAAGAACTGTAAAATATTCAATAAACGACTGTTATAGGTACTTCGGTATCGGTACCGGTATCAGATTTACTCTGTTCGACAAGTTTTCATGCCATTAAGGCAATCATCAATAAAATTCTGAACAGCGAGGTTCATCAAATATCAGGGAAGGGAAGGGAGGGGAAGGGATGGGAAGGCAACTCGACCGTCGGCGGCATAATCGAAAGGAGGGGAAAAGGGAAAAGGAAGGAAAAGGACCGCTAAGAGAGATCATCGGAATGTGGACGGGGCCTATAGTCATATAGCAATCACTTCAGACACCCAAGGAGACACACACACATACACAACCAGGCAAGATCCAAACTTGAGCAATCATCTAACACTCGCATCTCCTCATCAATACCCATTCACAATCTCAAAAAATTTAAAACACACAAAAGTGAAAAAATAGTGGAACAAATACTTCACTGGTTATGGATATAAACTTCACTGGTTATGGATTTTAATTCTACATATATTTAAGCATTGCCAGCGAGCCTATACTGGACATACAGGGTGCATGAGTCTGGAAGGTGCATCAATAATTTGGGGAATTGTTCATCACGTCAATTCTAACAAAAATGAAAGACATGTTTTTTAACCCGCTCCTCCAGGCGTTTTTGCCCGCGAAATGTTCCGGTTGCCATCAACCGGAACTTTTTTTGTTAAAAAAACACAATAAAAAATTTTAACATGAATTTTTTCCAATTATAAATATATTTTGTTATGACATTTATAATTTTATTTAAAAAAATGTTATTTTTCTAACTTGTTTATCTGTTGTGTTTAATGATAATTAATTGTGCGGTGATGTGAAGTCAGCAGAACCAATTATCGTACTTCTCGTATAATTCATATTAGGTGCATATGTTGACATGACTAGAAGGTTATAAAACAATTACATGGGATCCGCCATTTACGAATAACATTCATTAATTATGATTAACAATGAATTCCAATTTACAATGTCAACCGATGAGAAGTTGAAAAAGGAGTACCAAGCGCAGTCATAAAGGAAAAATTAAATCATGTTATAATCATGTCGATAACATAATTTAATGCATTGCGGCGTTTATCATCACTTAATAAAAATTTACAATTCGTATACCATTCCAAGCCTCTTGAAGTCTCTCGATCAGCAGGCCGTGTGCCAACTTCCGAAACAGAATCTCTTCATCTTGGTTGACACTTGCATCAACACTTGTTTTATCATTAGTTGCAGCGATTGCATCATCACTAAGATAACGTTGCAGCTGTTCTGGTACAACTCCACTAACGAACGGTTTGTATTGGTCTTCATTGATGTTTTCTTTGACTTCGTCGAGAAAAGCCCACATGTGATTCTTGTCAATGAGTTCGGGCAAATTTTCAGCCCCTATAAAAATAAATAATTCAATAATGCAATGTTATTGAACAAAATCGGCCCTCTGTGGAATCACTGTTGTTGGGAGAACATCACACATTATCTTGACATGACTGAGTTGGATTAGATTAGATTGGACTGGATTGCTGGATAGGATTGGTCTGGATTGGAATGGATTAACTGCACTACATTGGACTAATTGGATTGGATTGACTGTACTAGATTCGATTGGCTTGGCTTGGATTGGATTGGATTTGACTAGATTTGATTGGATTGGATTGGATGGATTGGATTGGACTGGACTGCACTAGATTGGATTGGTGGATTGGTTATGATTGGATTAGACTGGACATGTACTGAACTGGATCGGAATGGATTTATTGGATTGGATCCAACTGGACATGACTGCACTATATTGGATTGGATTGGTTTACTTCTGATGGGTTCCGCCCCGGAATTAGAATAAATTTTGAAATTCTGAAGTCATAATCTGAAGAAATTTTGAAATTCTGAAGCCCTTGCATGGGGTCTATGGGCGAAGACCCCAGACTGCCCTGTAAGGGGCTCTGCCCCTTTGAAACAGCTGGGGCGCTGCCCCATATACCCAGAATACTGGATGGTTCCTCTCCCCCCCGATTCCCCGTCTGGGCTGCGCCAGATCCTTCACCGACATATTGAGACCCATTGGATATCGTCACACCCCCCAAATTTCGAAAATCTGGAAAAAACAACTGCTTTCTTGTATTGACAAGACACAGAAGCAAAAGGGGTTTCTAACCGCAAAGAATCCTGAAATATTTAAACCGATCGCTCAGAGCTTTTCGGACTTCTTCAGACTGCAAATCATCCTCGGTCATCATAACATCAACACTGTTGATCCCGACCCACTTCGCAACTTGTTGGAGGACGTTTCTACGTTGAATGTCTTCGTTTGGAAACTTCAGAAAAGTCAGGAAATCGGGAAAAAACTGTAAGTCTGACGTTGTTGAGACAACTGCCTCCATCTGGTTCTCTATCACTGCATAGGATAAGAGTCGAAGGTTGAGTAACAAAACTACAGTCGTTTTAGAATGCTCCCAAGTTTGCTTGGAGAGAAGCCAGAGCAATTAAATTCAGTTGAAGAATCATTCGTTATTGCTCCCTGCAACTTATTCCACTTGAAGTTATAATGTAGAATGCTCCCAAGTATGTTTGGAGAGAAGCCAGAATTAAAATTCAGTTGATGAATCGTTCCTTAATATTCCCTACAATTTATTCCGAACATCTTTGTTTTTTTTTTCATATTTTTAATTCCATAGTTTGCAAAAAATTACAAATACCCTGCTGGCTAAATTTTTGTCCAAATACATTTGAGAACTTGAATGGAGGGTCCGCTGGTATACCAATTTGGGCCAATGACACTCTGGCCCATGGTGGACCAGTGTCAGAAATGGGCCAACATGGACCGGTGACAACTGTGGCCCATGCCAAACAATTTCAAGTGTTGGCCCAAGTTAGGCCATTGAAAACATTGATCCACAGTGAAACTGTGTTAGAAATGGACCAGAGAGCACAATGGTCCATGATCGACCATTCAAACCCAGGATTGGAAATGCGCCATTAGAGGAACTGGGAAGTGTTACAGTACCTAACGTACATACTGACGCAGTTTAGGACATGGAACATTTTTACTTGGGTGGATCTGTCGGTCGGTACGTCGCTCGGATGGTTTAAAGAGCGCTTTCAGTACATTACAAAAGTTCCAACTTGCCTTTTCGGTTATTGTAGAGCTCATCTATAATCCCATTCACAGCCACCCTCTGAGAGTCCTTCAAGGAATCGACTGATTGCGAATCACCATCAAGTATCTTGTATATTTCTGGATTGCTCTTGAAAAAGCCCTCGATATCTTGGATTCCATAAGATTTCAGCCTATCGTGGAAATCTTCAGGGCTCAATTCCTGCATTTGCTGAAGGAGCCTCAAAAAATGCGTCAATTTTGACTGATCACCCGTGTAAATATCACCTTAAAACGTAATGATGGAGATGCTAGAGTACTTACTAGACGCACTTGTAATCGGACACACCTGCCAGTGTCACTTGTACACTTTGTTAACACGGGAATTGAATCGACTGATTATCCCTAAATACTGTGACTATGATGAGAACAGGGTGTTACAGAGGAGACTTAATGAGTTTCTGATAGGAGGTTTCGGAATGGAACTCCTTTTTTAACATGGGCTTAGATGGGAGTGTTATTTTCGGAACATTGAATGGAAAGTGTGGTGTGTCCTTCGAACACCAATTTTCCTGTGACAAATTAGAACACATCAGCGATTTGGGACACTCCATGTGTTCCAAATTTGTGGCAGGGTAATGGTGTTCCAAGAACACGCTACGTGTTCCAAACTGTTTCGAAACGAACACTCCCGCACCAAGGTGTTCCCAAGGTGTTCCTCACCGAAACCTCAAGATTAGAGTGTAGCCACCAAGATTCATCCTTGATTGAATTAATTTTTTGAACTGGATTCCTTGGATTCAAGATTCATTGGAACGATTCACAGATATTTGACAACTTCCTGAACTTCAAGAGTTTCCGAAAAATGAGATTTGACGGGGTTCTGACTGAGCTGAACCTTGAACCTTCCCAGCGCTAAAGATACTATCCCTAAAGGCTTCTGCATTGTAATTCACGCAGAATTTGGAGCGATTCACAGATATTCGACAACTTTTTTGTAGGTACTTCGAGAGTTTCCGAAAAATGAGATTTGATGGAGCTCTGACTTGAGCTGAACCTTCCTAGGGCTAATGATACTATCCCCTAAAGGCATTTGCATTACAATTTAGACGTAACCTCACCTAAATTAAAAAAATCGAGGAATTTCTTTACGGCCAAGGAACCCATCAAATCTATTGCGAATTTGTCCTCTTCCACAGTGTTGTCGTCCACAGAACTAAACACGCTTCTGACATATTGCTCAGCGGAAGAGGCCGACATGCCCGCTAGACTGCCCAAGATGTTGCTCATGGGCTTTGATTGTGGTTGATCTGCCCTTTGATCCTTCTCCTGATCTTTCGAAGGATCCTTCCCTTCATCTTGCTGGAGGTCCTTCGGCACCAGATGACCTTCATTCTGATCTTTCGGTTGATCCACAATGGCTCCCATTTGCAGAACTTCATCTAAGTATTGCTTCAATCCCGGTGTGTTAACAAGATTCTTTCTATTCAAAAAGTCTGCAATGAAATAGATTCCAAGAAGTGGGATAATCTACGAAAGGTGAGTTTTACACATATTTTAAAGTTGTCGCATGGGAGATATTCGCGATATGGGAGAAGCACTATATTTTCATATCCCTTCCTGTCATGGTGTACCAATATCCGCTGAGAGCAGTTTCTAAGTATCCCCTAGAAATTTCGGGTGCGCAGATTAACGTCTAATTTTCGGAAGCTCTAAAAATTCCGCAGAAAGTAGTACCAGACCAAAATCAACTTTAGAATAGGTTTAGGTTTGGATTAGGGTGAGGTAGGTTAGGACAGGTTAGGTTGGGATACAATAGGTTAGGTCAGGTTTGGTTGGGTTATTTTTGGTTAGCGTTTCAATTCGGGCCTTATTACACTTTTTAGAGCTTCCGAAAATTAGACGTTATTCCGGCAACCTGAAATATTCCACATTTCCATCAAACAATTCGTCTTCTCAGTCTGATATCCGGGATATCCCCCGAGTTCATATGGCTATTTGTAGTCCATGTGGGAGTTCATTCCGGGACGCTTATTCAAGAAATGCCTACTGAATTGGGCATATCCCGATTTTGCACGTCACGAAAAAGTGGAAAATAAACCTTTAACCAAACCTTACCTGCCTAACCAACTGAACCAACCCTGACGTGACCTAACCTAACATGGCCATTTTTCTTTGTTTCAAACGTTTTCTCCTGTTTTTGGGGGATCAGAACTTCTTCACGTGGTTATAGATGGAAAAGTGCCCAAAACGGTACCTATGCATTTCATACAGAGGCTTCCTGACAGCAGCTCGCATATTTTTTAAAAATGGCGACAGCAAATCGTTAAATTGATGACTTCTCTCATCTCTGGCAATGACGTTGTGAATAGCTGAGTCCCCAAAACTCTCCATGATCTGTCTTGACAATGAACATTTGGAGGCAGTACAATTATTTTGCTATTACGCAAGGGAAGGAATATTAAAATTTACGAAATACGTCAACGAAAATTTATGTGAACGTCTTCTTGGAAATAGCATGAGTCATCATTTTTTACTCTGAAAGGAATGTCTCTGCCAGACAATCGAAAATGAGTCATCAAGTTTTTTCCACTGCGTAATGTTGCCAAATAATTTGATATAAATTTTGAGGAACTGTCTGTAAACAGTTATAGTCATCAAAATTTTCCACTTGGTGCATAGAAAGGAATGCTTGCCAAACAATCTGACGTAATGTGCGTTATGAACTTTTGCCAGGACATAGCATGAGTCATCAATTTTTTCTGCTGGGGCATGAAGGAATGTTTGCCAAACAATTTGACGTAATTTTTAATGAACTTCTGCCTGGAAACAGCATGTGAGTCGTCATTGTCTTATTAGATAAAATAAAATTTAAAAATTTGTTTTAAAAATTTGTCCAATAGAGGACGGCGAAACTGCGCGCCAGAGAATGCCCCAATCGGGTGAGGCCGAAAGGACGTGTGGGTTACGAAATTGGGTCACCCTCCATTCGATTTGCGGTGATTGGGTTGAGGCATGTTTGGGCAAAACTGGGCAATCACCATAATTTTGTGCACATACACATGAATATTTCAATTGTGTTGTTAAACATTGGTGAAGCAACTTTGAGATCGCGGGGCCTATTATTTTCTCATGATAAAAGTTGGACTGTGACACAAAACAGGTTCAGGAAAAAACAAAAGCGAAAATACGAGTCCAAAAAATTTTAAACAGAAATAAACATGAAACTAAAAATAAACGTAAAAAAAGATAAAATTAATAAAAAATAAAATGAACAAAAATAAAATTGTAAATAAAAAGCAGAATAATGAAAAAGACAAAGAAAAAATGATAATAAACATAGAAATAACAAAAACAATAAAAAATAGAAAAATAAAATAAAAAATAAAAATAGAATTAAATTATAAAAGTATAAAACATTGCAGGGTAAACAAAAAAATGCAAGATTAAAATAAAAATAAAGTAAAAAAACTAAAAATAGAAATAAAAAAATTATTGAAACAACAAAAAACCAAAAAAAATGTGAAAATAAATAAACCAAACACAAAAATAAAAGTGAAAATGAAATACAAAAATTAACACCAAAAATTGCAAAAATACAAGTTTTACCGCACCGTTCATATTCTGGTCCAACAAGATCTGCGATGCATTTCTCAAGTCTTCCTCGGCTTCGGCCCGTGTCGCTTGGTCATCACTGATGACCAGGTGACTGGCTATATTACAGTTCTCATCGCCTTTGAGACATTCTGCAAGAACTGTCATCTTCCTCGTCCTTACAGGAGAATCCTGCAACAATTTGGAGACACCCTCATTGAGTTTGAGTTTC
>JASGXE010005712.1:0-23537 GCA_030068105.1 Sinentomon sp. SZTP_YWyxl | reverse complement strand
GAAGGGACAAATCGGGACACAAACGTCAGCAACAATAACGAGGGGAAGACGTCAGCAAAAATCGCGAGGAGTGGGGACTGGGGAGTCCAAATGGAGGAAAAACCTATAAAACACTTCCAAATTACAATGAAGAAACCTGCACAAACGCTTTCACGAAACAACGGACTGGGAAACCTGGGAACACGGAATCTGCGGAAATGGTCCTCAGTAAGCAACGCGAGAAAAAAGCAAAACACCGAGCCCAAATCCAACACGCAGGTACACGCAGCAATACAAACGCGTTGCTGAAGTCCCGTTCACTTCAATGCGAGAATTCCGAGGAGCAAAGTGAAGGAGCAAAGGAGCGAGATGCAGACCACAAACCACAATTCCGAGAACGCAACTGAAGGAGGCAGCAATGAGAGCCTCTTGCAAGCTGATCCAGTGGCCGGGAGTAAAATATGACCCACTGCACTATGGCCCCACGGGTTGGGAGGGTAAGCATCAACACCCACAGCTCAATTCACATTTACTTCAATTGACTGCAGGCACAGTTAAAGGTAACGGCCGCTGTTAATCTGATGTAGGTACCTTGATCCTTGTGTACAGAAAAGAAATTAATTTTGTTCGCTGACGGCTTTTTCGCACCGTTTTGCAAGCAACTTCACAGATCTCGTTTTTGCATTTGTACATCCACCTTGCCAAGCTGCCCTTTCGATCTCCCACGCGGCCTGGAAGATGCCTCCCCACTTAAAACATAAAAACAATAATCCACTCAAAATCCCTGCAGGAACAGAATTGATTTCAGCTCTGTACCTTCGGCAGATCAATTCCAGACAGGCAATCCTCCTTGTCCATCTGCTGCCAGAGGAGATACGGGATTCACCGCCCAAAGTTCACACATGCAGCGCTTGCTGCATCAGGTTGACGCGAAAGGGACAGGGGTCCTGAGTTCGTTTACCTCCCGCGACTTTGAAGAGGGAGACAGCTGATACGGGAGCCATGCAAGATGATCATACCTACGTAGGTACAATCGTGAGCAGAACGAATGCACTCGTGAACTCGTATTTCAAAGCAGAGCTTTCCTTTCCCTGCAGACCTGGGGCTGGGGCATGAGGAGATTCCTGCTCACCTCTTGTCAATAGGTCTGCAGTGTCAGTTCGCACCTTTGCACGAAGAGCACGAAGACGTGTGTTCATTCATCCATTCGGACGGGATCGGAGGAATTCAAGGCATGGGTTATTTGCGAATGGCATAAAAAATGCACCTACAGTGCGTCCGCAGATTCGTCAACATCGCCAGCTCCCTGATCGGATTCAATCTGAAGAATTAAGCAAGCATTCGCCGGTTCGATTCGATTGTTGAGATCGATTGATGAGTCCCGCAGTTCAATTGTTGTTGTCGCGAACCATGCGGATTCACTGCGTTGGTTTCACGCGGACACTGGCCAAACCTTAGGACTGCCAACGCGGGCGGAAGGATTGTCCGGCACGCCCGATGATCGCGTTGATTGCGCAATTGATTGCGTCACACAGCTTTGGCGCGGAAGGGCGGTGGCCCCGGCGGCCGGGCGCGCTCCGCGGATACCCTAAACCCTAGCGCTGGGGAAGGGGGACTGCTCATGGACGCCCAACACCCCACAGAAACACGCATTGCGTCACAGGAACACGCATGGCGTCATAAACTGCGTACAATTAATAGAAACGCCCTGTACTTTTTTAACTCCGTCTAATTAGCATTGGGCGGTATCGAACTGGTTGACTTTTTTTACATCATCACGGAGCTTTGTTTCGGCAGGTCACTTCACCGAGACATGCTGCCGCAACGGAGCGCAGACACCAGTTTGGGAGGGTGCCGGTAAGTGACTCGCTATGCAGCCAAGTCGATGGTTGCTCGGATGCTGGAGTATAGAGGCGGCGGAATTGCAAGAGCCCATTGCTCTTTGCGGACAACCTGTCCTGTTTGTTTTTATAATAAAATAAAAATTAGGGATACGGTGTGAGATTGCAGGCAACTCCTCGCTGTCGCTCGGCACTTTGCCGGCAGCATTTTTATTTGCCTTGTTTTTTGCGATTTGCATCACACTTTTTCCTTTTTTTCCGTATATGAGGTAGTCTGTGTTTTGGCCCTGTTTGGCCAAGGCAATGACCCTCGCATTAGAAAGCTCGTCAAAATATGCTCGTTGCTTGCCAGTCAAGGCAGCCGAGCATAGGAGAGGCTTCTGTGGAGGCCGGGTATGTTGGCACTTGATGCCCGGGTGAAGCCCGTGCGGGACCGGGATTTTGAAACTGCCCCAAAGGGGACAGGATAAAAACTGCCAGGAAGGCAGGTTTAAAACCGGTAGTGCCGGGATTTTTTTTTCAAGCAAAGCTTGGGCTTTAAAACCGGTACCTGAACGCGGGATATAAACCGAGCCAAGGCCTGCTTGCCTGTTGCCGAAGCGGAGCCCCTCCTTTTTTACCCAATGCTCTGGCCCACCGCCATGCGAACGCTAGCTGGAAGTGGCGGTATATAAATAACAATGGTGCTGTTAACCACGCCAAGGGCAGTCCGAAGCCTGCCAAGCGCCTAACGGCGTAAGTGGGACGGGCAGTCACCATTCAAAACTTTTTAAGGGGCATTTTGTTCCCCACACCTAAAAGAATTAATGTATAGTGGCGGCGGAAAAAGATTACCCATACATGTGTTTTTCCCATTTGATTGTTGCCTCCGAAACTTTTTTTTCTTTCTTTTTACTCTTATGCATTTGGTAGAAATTAAAGCGCCAAATTGCAACGGAGCTTTCTAGAGGTGTCAGATTTTGACATTAGTGATGAAAGAGGATCTTTTATTTCTACAGCATGGAGTTTTTGCTAAAATCTCAAGAATGTAAAATTTTCTCATGTATGGGTAATCTTTTTCCGCCGCCAGTATACTCACATCTAAAAATTGCAATTGTTTAGATTTTAGCAAAACGTGCACAGAAATTAAAGATCCTCTTTAAAATAAAGAGGTCAAAATCTGACTGTTCCAGAAAGTTCTCTTGAAATCTGACGCTTTAATTTCTACCGCCTGCATAAGAGTAAGAAGAAAGAAAGAAAAATTTGGAGGCAATAGTAAAATGGGAAAGACAAAGTACGTTAATTCCGCCGCTACTATAAAACAAGATACCCAGTGTGGCCAAAAGATGATTGGCCAGTTCATGTGACGGTCGGTGCAGCGCCGGGCCACCAAAGTGCGCTTCTGCAAATCCATCCCAAGTTATCATCCTAAGTCTTGTCCACAATCTGTTTGCTGGCAACAAAAGTGAGGCATTCCTGGTAATTTCTAAATAATTTTGATTTCCTTCGAGAATTTGCCATCAAAGACTTAAAAGTAGTTCCCATCTCATGCTTCCACGTCACAGGTCAATCCTCCATCAAAATGTGTTTCCCTTTCATACGAGTGTTGTTCGGACAAAGAGTAAACCTGTTTTCATAATTTGTCCACAAAATTTTGAAATCTGGAAATTATTCACCTCTCCTACTTTGAATCCTCTCTAATTCTCTTGCATTTAAGCATTCATAAGTCCCAAGGGAATTTCGCATATTCATGCCCATATAGTTTTTCCATAATGGATCAAATCTGAGTTCAAACCGCGATCAACCTGATCGTAGATCACTATTCGAACTGGGTCTTGATCTGGGATTATCTGGCTGCGTGCTCTTGTGAAGCGGACATGATCTCGGATCAACTGATCGCAGATCATTTCTGATCCTTTGTTTTCAATTCGGTGGCCACATTTGATCCTTGAAACTCTTCAACATTTGTTTCATTCTTTTTTAATTTGTCACCAGTTTTTGCTTCTAAACAGACATCACTCGTGAGCATTTGCCATTTCATGGAAAGATCAGGCACTTGTCTTTAGTTGTTGTTTCCCAGGTTTGTTTTTTTTTTTCAACAAGGGTCTGAAAACTTTGGAAAGACGAAAGTCTGTCCTCATTTGCGCTTTGATTTTCCCTGGAAAGCTAAAGAATGGATTAAAGAATATAAGTATATATATAAGCAAGTGTTTAGTAAGTGAGTAAGTTCGTTAGTATAAGCAAGTGTTTAGTAAGTGAGTAAGTTCGTTAGTGAGCAATGTGTACGAGAGGTACCTAAGTAAGTAGTCTATGTATGGATTACAGCATGGTCTGGAATTTCCGCGGTCACTCGCCAAACTGCTTTCCAGGAATCAGCAAAAACTTTTTCAAACCTTTTCGCAACTGGGACAAATGATTGCTAGAAAAAAATAGATCTCATGAGAAATTCGGCATTGCGCACCATCATTGTGATCTCACCTCTGCAAGGCAAAGAAATCGCATTCCAAAGCTGCCAAATTTATCCACTTGCAAATGGACAGACAGAGCACATGATTTCAGAATTTCAATCATCAAACAGGTCTATGGCCACCGTGTGATGGAGTCTGTTACGGATATACGAATTACGTCCACCATTGGCGCACATAACCCATTGTCATTCACTCTCTGCCTCAACTCAGCAGCCAATTTGATGGATATATAGATTGGTATTTTGATGGGTATTTCAATGTCCTGGCTCCAATCAGAGAGGACACTGCGCCGTGATCGTTAAGTGACTGAAAGTGTGAAGCAAATGGAGCGGCTATTGTGAAAGTGCAAGTTTTTGTAGCAAGGGCTCCCGGCAACCCATAAGGACCAGCAGGTTTCTTGGCGTTGATGACATTATCAGCGATCAAAAAATCTGCTGATATCCAAACACTGTCTGACGATCTTTGCACCATTTCTGAGTGGTGCGACACCTGGGGAATGAGACTGAATCCTGATAAATGCAAAACAATGTTCTTTTCTCGAAGTGTTAACCCTCCCCCGTACGTGATTCCCTGCTATTGTCTAACTGGGACTCCATTAGAAAGCGTTCCCGCCTATAAATACTTCCTTGGAGCCGACCTCAGTTGGGGCGACCATATTCGGTCGACTGCCTTGAGAGCGAGTCGACTTGTCGGCTTCATCCAAAGGAATCTTAAGTATTCGACTCCTGCAGCTAGAAGAAAGGCCTATGTGTCCTTTGTGCTACCAGTGCTGGAATACGCGTGCGCAGCATGGGACCCGATGCTTGCTTCCGAGATTCATCTTTTAGAAAGTACCGAGAGACGTGCTGATAGAGTTATCTCCGGAAACTTCCGTCGCTGCGCCTCTGTGTCAGCTATCCTATCAGACCTAAAACTTGAACCCCTTCGTGATAGACGACGTAACCGCCTGCTCAAAATTTTTTCTGACATTGTTTTCCAAAAATGCCCTGTTCCGCTTCCTTTCTGCTATTGCCTAAAGTCAGTTCAACGCCGTTCCGACCACGGGTTTTGTTTTTCATATCCAACACCCAGGCACAATTTTCTTCTGAATTCATTTTTTCCAAAAACGATAAGGGAATGGAATTCCCTTGACGCTGCATCTCGGTTGTTCCCAAAGCACTCCTGAGGCACTTCCTCCAAAAAAAAGTGACTTTTTAGATTTCTCTCCCCCCTCATTTAAATTACGTGCATAACTGAAACGGGAGCTATTTCTCATGCTTTTCACGCATTATTAACTGTTGCCATTTGTTTTTACTTCGAGACCTTTTTGTTTTGCTTTGTTTTAACTCTATTTGACGATGTTGTTTTAAACGGATGTGTTTGTTGGTACTCTGGAGCGGTGTGCTTCCTGCCCCCAAAATTCTTTGGGGCAGTATTGTGTAAATTAAATTAAATTAAAAATTAAATACATTACTCTCTCTCTCTCTATCTATCTATCTATCTATCTATCTATCTATCTCTCTATCTATCTATCTCTCTCTATAGCGCGAACAGTAAAGATGATGACAGAAAACAAATCCCAGTCACTCGTATATTGCATATAGAACTGCACCATTGCCAGCAGCGGATGGAACAACAACGACATTGGAAACAACCGCAGGTTGAAATACATAAGCGAATGTACAAATATGCAAATATGCAAAAACATCTAATTAAAGACCTCCAATTATTCGGTGGGGCGCAACACACATTTCTCCCGATGGTCCTTGAATATAGAGGAAAACTATCATCCAGCTCTAGTGAGCTAAAATATCTCCAAAAGGCTTCTGAGTTGTAGCTCAAAACAGCACGTGCAATAATGTAAGTAACTTTGCCCCTCACAGACGAATTATGAACAAGATAGTGCCAGGATTTAATACTCAATTTGTACTAATTTGCACACCGAAAAATAGAATTTGCACACCCACCCCTTTCACGGGGGCGCCTCCAAGATTAGGGGGGCCATCAGCTCATATTGTGGGTCGGAGTGCATAAGGGTGCAACCACACCTTTAATCTATGCAGACAATTAAACCACCGCCTCTTCTTAACAGGTGTAATTCAGTGGAAAATATAATCACTTTCCCCAATTTCACTAGTTCGCGTGTCTCGCTACCAATGCTTTTTCTGGAATTTCAGCTTCCACCACAGATTCAAAAAGAAAAGCTTTTTCTTTATGCTCCTGAAGTTTCGAATAATCATCAACCATATCCCAACAAAAATAAGGTTTCGGCTCACATTTGGCTTCAGAGGACAAGGGGACAGGAAACACATCATTTTGTTCAACTCACAATTTACAACCACACTTGAATGGGAGCTCAAGTTGTCAGTTGCTTGAGGAACGTTGAGAGAAATGAACAAGAGACAATTTATTATGAACACCAATATACGAAGACATTTTTTAAGCGGCGGTGTACAAGTAAGATGTCGAACATTTGTTTAAAACTCAACAGGCACAAAAACAAAAGTAAAATAAAAATGCATAATTGCAACACGAAAACTCTTTAAAAACACTGCGTAATTCTCTGGTTTGATAAAGGCAGCTTTGAAAACTCGTGGAAATTAATTCGGTTGAGAGATGTTAGCAATTTAAATCACGATTGCATTTTGGGTGAAAGGAATCCTGGTGAATGTGTGCAAGTTCGGCGCAGAGTCATTTTAATCACGATTGTATTTGTATCTTGCTTTGCCGAAATGTTGACAATGCTGAATGTTTCTATTTGGCTGCGTGACGTTTCAGTTGTTTGACAAAATCTTCCCAAAAATTCAACCTGTGAGGTCTGCCGTCCATAAATAAGTCCGAAAACTTTAGTGGAATTGTTTGATCTATCATCTCACCCAAGTGCCAATTTCTGAAGAAATCAACACACATTCTTGCCCTTAAAACATAATGACAAAAGCTGTGTTTTCAACTGTTACATCCTATGCCTTGCATCGCTTGCAAGAAGGCATGAACATCAATGTGTTGATATGTGCAATAGCAGTCAATAGTTGTTCCAGCATCCCAAGTACACCTCATTCCATCTTAAGATATGAACTGAGAATGCTTCTCAATTTTCCATTGAAACATTCAGCGAAACTTTGATTTCTGTGCCGAATCCCCGCCCAAGCCCCAGTTCTCTATCGGCTTTTTATTGTTGTACAAATTCTAGTTACCCTCTATAAGCACACTTGTGAGCATTCTCAGCTTGTATCTTCAAGTGGAATGAGCTGTAGTTAGAGAATGTGCTATTGCGGTTTCGGAACAAAATTATCTTCCTTTTTCATGGTGTGCGTGGCGCAGTGATAAGAATGAACTACTCAAGGCGGTAGGACAAGCCAACTGCATGTACTCGTATCTGGGCAACAGTGAGCACCTGGTTAGCACGACACCCGAACCATTTATTATTTCAACGCATAGAAATGTGGCGTAGAATTTTCCCATCCCTGCTTACATTTAGGTACCGCGTATTTTTGTTTGAGCTGAAAAAGGATGACGTGAGCTTCCTGAGCGTGATCAAGACACGTTCATTGCGATTAAAGACCTTTCGTTACTGCTAAAACAGTCCATATTTGCACTGCAGAATTTGAATGCTAGTAAAACAGTGGAACACTTCCTCAGAACGCATGAATCGTCTAAAATGTGAATGACATGGTCGTGAAAGCTACCAATTTGCTTGGCGTCACAATTCGGTTAACCCTTTCACTCAAAAGCGCTTGAGGAAACAAGTTTGACGTGACCATCCAGGACAGATTATGACTTGACCATGTCACAGTCAAGACAACTGAGCATACAAAACCTCCGTGGATTTGCTTTGGGAAGGAATCTACATTATGTTATATCACAGGACGTCATAATGTTCAGAGCCATCCCCACGAGGAAGATCGGGATTAACGCCGAAAAACTAGAACATTTGAGGGAGTTTTTACAACTTTCAGCAGTTAATTGCGCGATGAGACTGCAATTTAGGCATAAACAAGTGTAGAGAAATATCAAGTGATTAATCCGTCCTTCCTATTATCACAGTCCCACTATACCAGAAGTTTGTGGTACTCCAACCCACTACATCTTCGAAAGTCATTCAAACACACCTCTAAAAATTGTCTACGGGTAATACGATAAGTTCTCCTCTTCAGACTTTAAAGTTTTGTGATTCATCCCGACGAGCTAGTTCCCTTCAGAAATCTGCTGTGAAAATATGTCTTCCCAGGTTATATCTTCAATGGGAACTTGGGGTGAAACGGTTTGGTACATTTCTTCACCGTCACAAATCAGCATCAACTCCACATCATTCTGTTCTCGAAAATTCAACGTGTCTTCTGTCGAGGTGTCTATCTTCTGGATCTTCTGCTGATCCTCACGCTCAAATACTTGCGATGATTTCATTTCGGTATCCTGAACTCCCTGATCTGCAATCTGCTTGGAAAATTTGTCTTCCCAGGTGATATCTATCCTGGGAACTTGGAGTGAAATGGCTGGTTCATCGTCCTTTTCCCCTTCCAGCGTCAACCCCACGTCATTCTGATCTTGATTCAGCGCGTCTTCTGTCGAGCTATCTATCTTCTGGATCTTCAGCTTATCCTCACGTTCAAATGCTTGTGGCGCGATCACTCCTGCATCAGCCTTGTTCGCTGGATCGCTTTTCTCACCTGCGGCGTCCAATTTTCGCTTTCCAATCATTTGAGAACCATCATCAGATGGACTTCCTTGTGCATCAATTTCAAAAATCAACTGAAACGCCTGCCATAGCGGACTCTGCAATGAAATCCAAGACAGATTCGGTTATACATATAGATGTATACAATGATAAAACAGGCACGATTTTGCAGGCAATTGTTGTAAAATGCTTGAGGAGAGCTGAACAGATGCATTTGACAGGTAAGTAAACTTGGCTCCCCACAGAAGAATTTTGAACCAAGATTTATTGACGCAGATTACAGAATTAGTACTGAATTTGTACTAATTCGTGTACCGAAAATTAGAAAATTAGAATCACCTATAGGTACACGTACCCTTTTCAAAGGGCGGGTCTCTCAAGTTTCGTTGCGGGTCCACCTACCAAACTTGAATGGACCGCCACTGGAAGGGGGTAGGTGAAAACAAATTCCTATTTCAGGTGTAAAAATCCTTGCAAAATATTGGTTTAAAATTCGTCCGTGGGGGGCCAATTTCACTTTTGGCGGGCCCACAGTCAACCTTGAGAGGCCCGCCACTGGACAAAAAGTTGTTGCCGTATACCAGGAAACGCACGAACAAACTCACATCTAGATGAATTGTGTGATTTTCTAGGATAAACAAGATCGTCCTGTAGTCCAGTTATTGTTTATTGTTGTTGTTTATTGTTTATTATAAAAGACATCCACAAAATGTTTGGGTGGAAGATAAAATGCATGAGTTAGGATCAGCTGATAACAAAAAAAAATAATAGTATGCACAGCATACAGTCACACTAAGTAAAATCAATGTCAAATGATGAAAAAAAAAGCAAGTTGGCCAAATCTTGCAATGGAATCAAAAATGTCATAAAAAGGGCGGGAAAGTGAAAAATTTCACATCAAATCACCACGTGACGTATTTGCACCTATATATGTCGTCTCATCTTGAATAAGGTCCTCACAATAATTGGATCGTCTGCTGAAAGGTTGTTCCAATCTCTTACGGTTGATGGGAAATAAGAATGATAATGAGAACTTTGTACAACTAGTGGCGCCATGAAATGTAGCCCATTATCAGTACGTCTTTGCGGAAAACGCAACTGGAAATTGGTGGGCACAGAAATACGTAAATCTTTAGATAACATTTTAGAAAAGAACTTGAGGCGCTTATTTTTTCTTCGTTGCGCAAGCGAACAAAGATTGAGTTCTCGAAGAATTTCAGAAACACTGCTGGTCCTGAGATAGTTGTTTGAAATGAATCTGGCAGCTTTTCTCTGCAACCTTTCAAGCGTTTCTACATGCGAAACAAGATGAAAAGTTATAAAAACAAGAAGACTCTATACGCAGCAGCATGCGCCTTACCACCGAGAAATAGTATTAAGTGCACTTTATCGTTTTCTTTTAACTTTTTTTTTAACTTTCTTCTTTATGACTTACATTTTCCATTAAGAGTCCTTTGGTTATCAAACATTGAACAACTTGGAGCTTGTCTTCGTTGGGGACCCAACCCACTCCGTCAAGATCGAAGTAGTTCTTCGGGGGTGTTCCCTTCACATTTGCAAAGGAAAACGCGACCGACGCTTTGTCACAAGGAGGGTAGGGCATGAAGAGATCTTTAGTTGCGCTGCTGCTCTGGCTAGGACCTTCAGATTCATTTATTTCTGTCCAAATATCAGACTTCAGGTCTTTGCTCCATGAAGAACTTCCAAACAGAGCCTGCGCGGTGAATCCGCATAAAATATCTTCAAACGTTTTCTGGACCAATTCCCGTTTCGGACGGATCTGGGTTGTAGATGCCAAATATGTGCTTGACTGAGAATCTCCCTCCAAGCCGACTGTAGTTACCCCTGGACCCTGGCTATCGTTGATTTTTTGATTTTGAGGATCAAAATCAAAAACGTTCTTGATGGAATCCATTATATCAATCTGAAATGCGAGTAAGTGAGCATGGCAAAGCATACACTCTAAACACGAAGTTCAGTTAGAACACTATTTTTTAACATGGACTTAGATAGGAGGTATTCTTTTAAGAACATTTATGGAACACTTGATGTGGTCTTGTAACACACTGAGTGTTGCAAATCTGTGACATTCCTGTAACAGATTTGGAACACATGAGCGATTTGGAACACCTTTAGTGTTCCATTGGAAAACCTTAAGTGCTCCAAATCGCTGGAAATGGAACACTCAGTGTGTTTCCTTACAGACCAAGTGTGTGAAAAGAACACTTCCTATCTGAGCCCATGTTAAAATATAGTGTACACTCAAAACCAGAGGTTTCGGCAGGAACACCTTCGGAACACCATTTTAACATGGTCTTAAATGGTGGTGTTCTTTTCAGAACACATTTTTGAACACGTGACGATTCCTTGGGACACCATTTTCCTGTCGCAACTTTGGAGCACATAGCGATTAGGAACACTCCACTCCATAACGTGCTCCAAATCCTCATGTGTTCCAAATTTGCAACAGGAAAACGGTGTTCCAAGAACACGTCAGGTGTTCCGAAAAGAACACCCCCATCTAAGCCCATGTTAAAAATGGTGTTCCGACGGTGAGACATGACGAAACCTCAAGTTTAGAGTGGAACCACTGCTGACGAGTTAAAAAAACATTTATTCAAAGCACTGCCACGCTTCGCAACTCTGCGATAACCACCAAAAACATCGTCTTCCGCGGATGTGAAACCACCAAACTTCAATATTTGTCACATTCACTCCCTCCCAAAATTTTTCTTACCATTGTACTTCATTATTTTCACAAGAACCATTTAGAATCAATGGTAACTTGCACTGCAAATAATCATGACACTCGTGAATGGCCTGCAGTATGCTTCGGAGCCCTGTTGAAATTAGAGTTTTGATCCAGCATGTGTAGAGTTCAATGATTCACTCTTAACCTGGAATCCGAATTTCACGAAACAGCGGCTTTTTTCTGTCAGAACTGAACAAGAGCATTTTCTTTTCAAGAACAAGAGCTTTCAAGAACAAGAGCTTCAAGAACAAGAGCATTTTCAAGAACAAGAGCTTAATTTCGTCGAGAAAATACGCTGAACGGTTTCCGAAATATAAAAAAAAATAAGTTGTTACCGGAAAGTTTCCCGAAATTGCGGAACACTGGACGAGCTCAACCCAAGAAAAGAAGATATTGATGTAATCATCCTTGGCATAAACCAGGCACAGGATGGATAAAAGGGACAAAAAACTGTCTTTCTCGTGGACAGCAATTCATGACTCTGGATTGCAAGCAGTGAGGGGGACTGTCATTTTTTCACTCACCGAAATGGGCTACCTTCTTTTGGTCATTTAGGCCAACGCATAACTACAGGTGTTCTTCAGAAGAGCTTGAAATTGTCAACACAGAAAATTTCCAAATATATCACCACTGGTGTAGAGCATCTGTAGGTATGTTTACGATTGAATGTTAAGTTACTCGTCGTTAATGGACATTAAAAAGTACTCATGTGCCCATTCCTCATAAAAAGGGTGTACGGTGAAAATGGAAACGATAAAGACTGCAAGAAAGTGGCTGTGTCCATTGAAGAGACGTAGCTCTGCTTTCGAACACCTGCGGTGCGGTTGGACTCCGCTTATCAGCAAGCAAATATCTCGAAAGTTTTCAAAAAAGTTGTCGGCGTTCCGTCTGTGTGTGCGTGACGCGTCAATAAGAACATCCATTGCAATTTTGGCAAATGCAATCGCAACAGGGTGGGCCGGTGGTTCTGCCGATGCACACGATGAAGGTACTCAATTGGGAATGGAGAGGAGCAAAAGTGCATGTCGTATTCCTTGCACATGCGAAAACTTGAAGGGCGGTGCGCACAAAGGCCGGGTCCTGTCCTGTTCGACATGATCATAAACACTTGCAAGCATAGCATTGATCGTCAGAATGAATCGTCGGACTGGGGAGCAACGTGTGAATGTTGTTCAATGGGTGTATGCTTCTTTCTCGCAGAGTTAAATGCAGACACTCGTCAAAATTTCTGCGGTTTGCGATGTTTCTGTCAAAACAAACAAAAAAATAAATCTGTCTGCAAAAAACTGCCATGGCCTGAAGTTGCGTTTGAGTCGGAAGTTGTGGCCGCTGAACCACACCACACCCAATTGCAGGCAGCACAATCCGAACACCCTGTCATTGAGATGCAAGCAGTCGCTCGTTAGACTTTTGCCATTCCCGATAAAAAAAAAACAATAAAAACACTATTTGAATTTTTTTCGCGCTGAAAACTGTTAGAAAAAAACTCAACAGAAGCGTTTGCTGTCGAGCGTCCCCGGCGTTAGCCTCACCTAAAAATAGGTGCAATTACCGTTTCCATTTTCGCCGGACACCCTTATAAGAGGTATCAAAAACGGGGTTTGCGATTTCGAATTGAATTGAAGAGATTTGAATTGAATTGAATTGTTTATATTTAGGGGCTTGGCCCCGTTTCATTTATGCAAAAACAGCAACTTATTATGCAAGAGACAAATACAGGAACATGCTAAAGTAATCGAACAAGGAACTTCCGTATGCCGAGTGGACATTCGTTGGGAACGGCAAAAATTGCGGTTTGATCGGCCATGCAGTTATCATTTTTTCAGTGTTGTCACAGCGGAGTAGAAGTCTAATCTATCCTTCTACTCCGCTATGGTGTTGTTATTCTATGGTTTAAATCAACATGCCAGGCATTTGTGCCATCTCGATCTGTTGAACTTGATAACACAGGTGATGATTCTTTCCTGAGTACCTATGCAGGCTCTTTTGCATTAATGAGCTAAAGATAAGCAGCAAGCAGGTGTGATTGCCAAGAGGCGCGAATTTCTGTGAAGCAGCGTGATTGGTGTTTGTTAACATGCAAGTTTCAGCCAAAAATGAAATCATGCGAAATCGCGTTGCCAATTCCGTAAAATGCTATATATAAGGGTTCGATGCAAACACGCGGCAGGAGGATCGGGCTATAGCATCATCACGACTGGTGCAAGAGGCAGTCGGGTGAAGCCACTAACAAGGCGTCATTTCAGGTTTTCGAAGTCGTCCCTTAATTTCCCTCCCTCTCAAAAATGATGAGCCTGGGAAACAAAGAACAACCTGAGGAAGAGAAGGTCTTCTTGGTTTATGACAAGGACGAAGTTCTCTAAGAAGTCTTATTTCCCGGAAAAAAGTTTTTCCTGCTTTCCTCCATTTTTCATTTTTGTTTACACTGCATCTTTGAAACTGAAACGGTTGCCGGCCATCTAGCCGCAGGGACATCTGGCCGCCGAACACGAACCCTACCAAAACCTAATTAATCTAACCTAACCTTAACCCAACCTAAACTTACCTAACCTAGTAACCAACCTACTAACCTATCCTAACTCAACATAACCCAGATGTCCGATGGAAAGAACTCAACGGTGGCTGGTTTTGCGTGGTGGCCATGGCTCTCCCAAAGACAAATACGAATAAAAAGAACGCAAAGGAAGCACATTTGTCGTGTCCGTGTAAGCGAAATCACGAACCACCTATTTTGCTCACCCTGTGATGCAATGCAAAATCAGCGAAGCTAAAAGTAATTTTGCCCGATAAAACGCAAGAAATTTATCGAAAAAAAATGAAAAAATGAAAACAAAAATGAGGAAGGAAAACAACCGGAGCTGCGGCGAGCAACATGGAAAAACAAGTGCGAAAGAAAACCGACTTGTCAATTCCCGACTTGGCATAAAATGACGGCCGTGTTCGATTCCTTTTGCCTGATTCAGTATAATAAAATGTTAGAAAGCACAAAAGAACCTCATCATTCAAGACGCAACGAAAAAGCCTTAAAACGACAGGAAGTATAGGTACCGCAGTGGAATTAGAGTGTATAGAGCTGTAACAGGTGAACATAACTTAATGGATGGAGCTTCCAAAGTATGCGTGAAGACGTGCTTTCAGCAGATTTATGGAAATTGGGGTTTTAAAAACTTTTTGCTGGAAAGGAATTCCAGTCAGGAATCATTCTCTGTAGAAAAGAAAATTTCTCCACATTAGTCCTGGGGCATGAAAGAGTTCTTATTTTGAATTGGTGGTCATGCCGAGAAATGAATAGTAAATAAATGATGTAAATAAATGATAAATGATGTAACAAAATGATTGATGATGGCCAGACTCTTATGCTTGTGGTGTGATGACGTTTTTTTATCGATGTCCTGATTTCAGACGTGCAGAGACACAAAAAGCTGAACTAAATTTCGCGTGAACATTTTCACAAGATTGCAAATTCCCCATGCACTTGTGGAAATGTTCAAGTATGCCAGACAGTCTATAAGTATACCATCAGTAATATGCCACTACAGTCTGTCCAGTCGAAGTTGAGCTCTGAACTTTTCTCGCGTGGTCGAAGATCAGGGATCTCCAAAATGCAACCACGGTGCTTTCTTTTCGAAGTCTAAAGAAACCTCAAAGCCGGGTTAATCTCAAAACCGCTTCACGAAATCCAGAAGGCAACGCGAAACCCTTGTCTATTGGCATCCCGACTCGCACAAAAACAAATCAGGAACTTCCCAAGCCACAAGAAATGAAAAGCATTGCTTATGCAAGGAATTCAACCAGTCAATAAGCCCCTATACGAAACCTGATTGGAGCAGATAACACAGAGGCATGAGAAAAGGTTGGAGTGCCCTGATTCTTTCACGCGACCAGAACAATGCCAACGCCGGTATAGAAATCTGAGGCCAACCGCGGTCAGAGCAAACTTTACAGACTGTAGCATCAAAGGCAACCCTTTCTTTGTCTCCGACGACAGTTCAATGGTCATACGTGGTGAGACCAACAAATACGTGTGCAATTCTCACCCCGTTCGTACGCAGCATCCACGTCGTTTGGCGATTTAGCATATCAAACACAGCGGCTCCAACTTCATCGGCTGCCACCGAGAGGCCGTCGTCTGTCCAACGGAGATCCGAAATCGGCGTATCTCCGATTCTGGTATCAATGAACGACTTTCGCCACTTGAGGAATTTTTGCATCACTGGTCCCCGATCCTTAAACCTAACATTCAGATTCTTTTCAAGTGCCTTCATGTTTCCTTGCGCTCGCAGCAAAAAAGTTGATGGAATCATTGCAATTGCTTGTTGCGCTGTTATAGATCTGCCCTGATTGAATTGGTGAATAAGTCCACTGGCCAAGTCGATTAAAATTAATAGCAAATGGGTGGTCAGTATCCTTCCGATTGCGCTGGTCGCTTTTCGTCTGATCAACTGTCGATCAAGAGAAGTGGGAATAACCATCTTGACCTGAAATAACCATCAGAGTCATCTGAAACGTGATTATTTGCTTCACCTCACACGCTGAGACAAGTAGTATACATCTCATCTGTACACCACAGAAATAATAACACCCGTTTATACGTGTCTATTTTAAATTGCGTCGCGCTAATATACAACGCATTTCCAGTGAGACCATCCCCGTTATATCAAACACCGGTGTTTGATATAACGGGGATGGTCTCACTGGAAATGCGTTGTATATTAGCGCGACGCAATTGCTCACATCGTCAATTGTGCTCACATCGTCAATATAGGCATTATGGTTTCTCCAAAAGTGTTTTTGAACCAAGAAGTCATCATAACAGGCAGGCCTGCCTGTTATGATGACTTCTTGGTTCAAAAACACTTTTGGAGAAACCATAATGCCTATATTGACGATGTGAGCACCTTTTTCATTATCGTGGCTTGTTATGAGTCCAAAATCTCTTTGGAATCCAATGCTTACATTCTAAATCTGAGGTTTCGTTATGTAGCACCTTCGGAACACCATTTTTTAACTGGGCTCAGACGGGGGTATTGTTCCTAATTGCTTATGTGTTCCAACTTTGTGACAGGAAAATGATGTTCCAAGAACACACTACGTGTTACAAATAATGTTCCGAAAAGAACACTCCCATCTAAGCCCATGTTAAAAAAGGTTTTCCGAAGGTGTTCCATACCAAAACCTCAGGTTTATAGTGCATGTTAATGCCGATTTGATTTGAGATATTTTGGCCTTCTTAAATCGGCGTGCCTCGTTGGGTCAGTCGGTAACTTCATTATGGCTCGAAAGAGTTGAATGCGTCGTTCTCTTGAATTGCCCGGCGGTTGCGGCATCCGAATCCCATCGACTCTCTCAAAAATATGTAAGTTAGTATCCCAACGTTACCACTTTATACAGCTGTTAACAAGCAAGCTTGCATGTCATGGGACACATTCGATAAGCTCGCATCGAGACACAAGAAATCCATTCACGGCGTATCCAAGAAATGTGCAGTATTGAGGTTTTAGGACATTCATTGTCGAACGCTAGTAGGCCTACTCCTTATGTTCTGCGCATGCCATGTGGCATCCATCGGATTGCATACAACTTTGACAGAATGAGAGATACTGGTGGGAGGACAAGTATATTTGGATCCTGCCTTTGTTACTTTTTTGCTCGGTTTCGTGTGGCTGTTTGAACAAGAAAATCACCTGATATTTCATCTTTAGCGAAGGACAGAGATGCTAAAATGCCATTGTTTTTTTTTTTTTTTTTGAACGTGATATGTCCTAGTCTTTCTTTCGAAACGCACTCCCCTGGACGCGTCACGAACCAGCCACAATCTTTTTTCCCGTGAAAATCCCGAATACAGAGATGAAATGTCAATTCATTTCCTTTAGGCATTTTGAGTGGATTGTTGATTCGATGTTTTAAGTGGGGAGTCATCTTCATGGCCGCGTGGGAGATCGAAAGGGCAGCTTGGCAAGGCGGATGTACAATTGTAAAAACGAGATCTTTGAAGTTGCTTGTAAAATGGTGCGAAAAAAAACGTCCGCGAACGGAATTGATTTCTTTTCTGTACGTTCACTTGTCCTGTCCATTCTGTTTTTCATCGTTTTTATTTCCATCGTCGTTCGATAACTAAAAATAACTTCAATAACTAAAATTATACACTCCTTAACAAAAGTCTTCGACCGCAGAAGTCCATTATTAACTCAGGCACCATTTAGAGTCAATGGAGCATGCGCGGCAAAACATCATGACACTCGTGTGAAGCGTGAAGTGTCACCAAGACCTGTTGAAATTAGATAGCCCCTGTGTTAACCAAATATACACCTATACAAAAATATCGCCTATATTCGAGGACTTTTGATAAACTCCGAATACCAACCAGAAAAACAGCCATAAACGTTAGAACCGGATACCTTCCAACGGATAATCCTGTGAAACGTTCAAAAGATAAAATCTGGCGCAATAGAGCAAGCCACACAGTAAACTAATCAGTCGCCATGCAAGAGTGTAAGCCCAATTGTGAGTTGAAACTTATGCGGCCTTATGACATGTACAGAATTGGGAGAAAATCCTTTACACGATGTGGAAAATTGGTAATTTGCAATTTTGAAGAACGACCAGTTTGCCGGTTTGAGAAATCTGCAGAAATTAAAATTTTCCCACACAGTTTCAAAGCAGTTTTCTTTATTGTGACACAAAATAAAAAACATCATTTAAAAAGTTTATGAAATTAACGAGGTTTCGTTAGCATATTTCGAGTTAAAAGTAATTGTTGAAGTGTTGTACTTCACGCGAAATTATGCTGCATCACACCAGAGCGAACCCAACGACGTCAGGAGGGTACCCGTGACAACCAAAAACCGTGATATGCGAAAACGCTGCAAGCTATAACGAAAATCATTTCGCACCTTTGAGCCGAGTTGTTCGAAATTTTGCAAGTAATTTTGTAAATGCATTCACGTTCTAAAGCCTTCCAAAACTCGGCCTTTTCTGGCGGATGTTAACCTTGCAGGTTAGAACTGCCCTTTGAACATTGAGCTGAGGAGATAAAGAAGAGAATCACTGTCAAACAGTGACATTATCTGACCGATGGGCTCGGGGCGTTCGTTCAGTGCAACGAGCTGCAAAATCTGAATGAGAAACTACGAAAACCTCTCGGATCCATTGAAATTTGGATAAACTTTGTCCACGGATTGACAGAAATCACGCAGAAATCATGCATGATTTGTGCAGATAACATCGCCAGAGTAAAATTGGCGCTAATTTAAAAAAAACTGTCGTGGCGAAAACGTCCGGTTTAACATTAATTTGCGATGGAGAGTCTTCGGCATGTGGAGCATAGGAACGGAGATGGAACGGAGGATTTCAACAAGGAGGTTTAGCATACGAACGGAGGATTTGAACAAGGAGGGTTAGCATACGAACGGAGGATTTCAACAAGGAGGTTTGGCATACGAACGGAGGATTTCAACAAGGAGGTTTAGCATATGAACGGAGGATTTCAACAAGGAGGTTTACGAGTTCGAGTATGTTACAATCATCTCTGAGAAATGCGGATAACGGCAGCAGGATATCGAATCTTATGGACACTGGTAATGAGCTGAAATTCATGGCTTGTGCATCTCCCATGCATGTCGGGTTAGAAATGATGCGAAGATTGCCCTTTTCAGGATGGCTGAAATTTTGTTGCTCAGCTCTGTGTTGACAGACAAAAATGTTGTTAAAAATTTGAGAAAATAGAAAACCATTAGGTATACAGCGTGTTCCTAAAATTGCTGACCAGAAGCACAGGACTGATTCCTGGTGTGATTCTGAACAAAAAATATTCAATAACTTTTTTTGATCCGGCGCCCCGTTCTCAAAATACCCCACACCCCCACCCTTAAATGGGGTTGCTAGAGTGTGAGGATGAGAACAACTACTTTTTGACTAGACCAGTTTCTTCCTTTGAGAAATATGAACAAATTACCCCTCCTTAGGTTTTCTTCTCCGGGGTCTCGTTTATGAGATAAACCCCCCGGAAAAACAGAGGGGTGGAAGAGGTGGACTGGCAGAAGTTGTCAGCGGGTCCCGAAATTCACAGGACATGTTCTCCAAGGAATTTGCAACAATTTATATTCAAGGGTGTTTTTGCCTAAGGGGCTTTGTTCGCGTGGAAAATGAGGTCCAATATCATCGGGGATGAAATCCCCCGAGCTTGTTACCGGATTACAGCTCATCTGACGCAAAAACACCCCTGAACATAAATGGTTGAAAATTCCTTGGAGAACATCTCCTGTGAATTTAGGGACCCGATGACAACTTTTGCAAATCCACCCCTTCCACCCCTCTGTTTTTCCGGGGGGTTTATCTCATAAACGAGGCCCCGGAGAAGAAAAACTTAGGAGGGGTAATTTGTTCATATTTCCCAAAGGAAGAAACTGGTCTAGTCATAAAGCAGTTGTTCTCATCCTCACACACTGGCAACCCCATTTAAGGGTGGGGGTGTGGGGTATTTTGAGAACGGGGCATCGGATCAAAAACATTAATATAAATATTATTTGTTCAGAATCACACCAGGAATCAGTCCTGTGCTTCTGGTCAGCAATTTTAGAAACACCCAGTATATTGGTCCCATAATTCGCGTTTTAGTCAGTCATGCCACCAAAAAAACTGGCACTGCATTACCCGCCTCGAAGATTGTCTGCTGTAAGGCCACCACAAAATCCATTCCCAAAATAATCGGCCCTTGAAGGCAATGTGCTGGATACCTTAAAAAAAAAAAAACTTGTTCTTAAAATAACTGGCAGGCCGGCTAAGGCCACAAGAAAGCTTATGCACAGATCACAAATTAATCCACTCTGTCCCTGGTTGCGCCAAAAATAACTCGCCTTTAAGGTATTCTGCTGGAGTTACCATAAAAATCCCCAAAACTTACAGGCCCTTAAGGAAGTCAACTGGATCATAAAACCTAAAAACAATTGGCTGTTGGAGGTTATCTTTGGGGCCACAATGAAACTCAATTTCAAAATAACACTCCTGGTTCCCAAAATATCTCGAATTGTTTTCACGCGTCAGACAGTTTACAGAAAGTTCAATGTGGACGCGTAATACCATAATAAGTATCGAAAAATTGAGAAATGTGAAAGGTCTGACTAACACAGGGTCCATCTTTTTTCAACACGGCCTCATGCAACTTCAGGCCTCACATGATGAGTGTCAAGATGTTTTACAGCGCATGTTTTATGGTTACAGTTCGGAATAACTGCCGACCGCCGCCTCCGCTGCACACGCCGCCTCCGCCGCCTCATTTTTTCGACCCACCGCCTCGGTTCCTTTCCCCGCTGCTCCTAAATATGAGCAAATGAGGCGGCGGAGTCGGCGGAGGCGGCGGTCGGCAGGTATTCCGAACTGTTACCGTTTTTATTGATTATGATAGAATTTTGAGAAGAATTTTTTGTGTCCATCCTTCTTGAGAAGCATTTTTGGCAAGGAGTTGTATACATACACAGACCCTCTCTCTGTGGCTTGGCAGAGGATTGGAACAGCCTGGTCAAAGTGAGAGGATAGAAAATCTATACGGAGCCATTCTGAATACCCGGGCCACAGGCGAGTTTTTCAGACTTTTGAAAGCACGGCGCAATGTAATTCCCCATTTCGCATGCGCCGCAAAACACATTACATGAAGGAATGCATTTAACAGCGCTTACTAGATAGGGAATAACATTGCCCCGTGCTTCAAAAGTCTGACAAAAATCTCCTATGGCCCGCGTATTTTGAATGTCTGAGTATAGATTTTCTCTCCTATTGAAAATCCGTGTCGTGTCGATGTGCTTAAGAAAACGGGCAATTGGGCCAGGGTCAATCGGACAACCAGCGTTGGTTTGGCGACATCAATTTTGGAGTGATGCGCCCGGAACACTCGAAAATAAAAACGCGTAATTCCCAACCAATCTTGCCGCAACGGATTCAGGTCGACATTGGGGAGTTTTTGCAACATTCTGTGAGATAAGGTTCGCCGGCAGCAGGACAAGGTGGTCGAAAAGCCCCTTTAAGCCCACCCTTGATCCAGTGCTGGTGGTCACGTTTGCTATTTTGTCGTTCTTGCAGAGTGTTGTCTTGGCCCTTGGCCCTTGAATACAGTATTCATCATTCAGAGTATTTCGGGAGGCTTGGATCTAATGGCCAATGGCCGTCTTTCCATAGAGAGCGACTGAAATCAAGATATATTCGTATGTCGTCTGACAATAGTTTTTCGATGTTTGTGTCTTGAAGAATCCTCATGGCGAATCGCATTTCAAGAAAGATCTGGGAAAATGTGCTTGCCCCCAGCTACCTACCCGCTTCACTTGACATGTGACAACGGGCAGTGGTGCTGTCAAGCCTTGCTGGCGGATTGCCCAGCAGACGTCGGACAAGGAAGCAGTCATTCAACGAATGTACCATCAGCTTAAACGGGAGAAATTTCATTTCTGGTGGAAAGAAAACCCATTTTGTCATGTGGGCAGCTCTCGTAGGTCGTACATTATAGAAGAAATCGCTGCAAGGGACCCCACTCTTCCATGAATCGGTCAATCATGGTGAACTTTCTGCAAATGCACCGCAATAGTGCCTTGTTCCACGCATTGCAGGTCAAAAGAGCTGTTGCATAATGGGGGTGCTTGGTTTGCTTGGTTTGCTGCTTGGTTTGCTGCTACGGGGAGAACAGCTGCTGCTCATTTTGCCTCGGCAAGTGCAGATATGAATATTTGCGAGCCCCCATTCAATGACTTTGAATTGGTTGAAGGTCAACAACATATCCTCCGTCATCAGCTGCCTCTCCGGACCTTACAATATATTGTGATGCATAATTCAATCTGTGGATTCATCGCAAGGAGAAAATAGCGGTAAACGAATGTGAGACAACAGATATGATTTTAAGTGCTGAGAGTTTAGGCGGCCATTCGGTTCATAACACTTGAAATCATCAAAGAGACGAAAATAGGCAAAAGGGACATCATGATATTCGGCGTGAACCATCCAGTTACACACGCGAACCAACAGCACTGAACCACAATGTTATGCGTAAAGGGACTTTTGGGCCACCCTGTTGATGACTACGCCGTTTTCCCATCTGAAATTTGACCGAAATTTGACCCATCTAGCCTCGTTTTTCGTTGTGTTTTTAGAAATTGCAAGGAGGCAATTGTGAATGAAGGCTAAAAGCCACTTGAAAGATAAGATCGAAGTAAATTCGGAAGGTGGTTACAGCAAACTCCCTTGACCGGACATATTTATAATTCGTTGTTTCTTTAATCAATGCATCGCAGGGTGGTCACCATCGCTCTCCTGGTCGCTAGATTTCTCGATGTCCCTTTTGCGTTCCACAAAGGTTATTCAAGTCCCGCCTGGCTTTGGCAAGTAATCGATAGATTTCTGGGCTGAAATTTGGTGGACCGTCTAGACCTTCTCAAATCAGCTTCCTGCCAAATTGGCACCTTTCTGCCATCTCTAGAACAGCTTCGTCAGCTCTTTACAGAAGTAGCCCTCATGAGGCATTGAAAAAGCACTGGATCACTGCTGCTATCAGCTCTATGGCATATTGAAGTTGCCCCCAATGGTTTTCTTTAGTCAAGGTTGGGAAAGGAAGGCAAATTCTGAGATCAAGAAATGCTTCAACCCCAACCTTGTTTTTCAAAGCAAGGGCCTCGTCTTTCCAGATCGGGTGTCTTTTGGTGACTTCCGTTGACTTTTGCAAGTCAAGTCCTATCTAACTTTCTGGACCAGGAATTCTTGATGATGGCTGGTGCTAGTTTTTCCATCGCTTGGGAAATCCCCCAGAATTATCCCCTCAGAACCCCAAAAAGCAACCCCAATCCCCTTCCAAGGAGGTTTGGGCAGAACCATTGCAACTCACCAAT